>JADLZN010007641.1:0-249705 GCA_018155175.1 Sinocyclocheilus anophthalmus | reverse complement strand
AGAAAGGAAAACTTGAATTGCATCATATGACCCCTTTAAATAGTAAACTCGATTGATATGTCTGGCCTAAACGTCTATTTTTACTTTACCACCAATAGCCACTAGAGGACGCTCTAAGACTACGTCTGCATAATGAAGATTGATGTTCTTGCTTCTCAAGTGAACCGCAAGATCTATACAAAACCAATAGAGCAACAGAAACACTAATGACGACCCTTTGGTCATTACTGAGCGCTGTTTTAGTCTTACCTGCAAACAGCATGCGGCCTGTGAGCATCTCAGCCAGAATGCAGCCTGCGGCCCACATATCAATTGCTTTAGTGTAGTTATTTGGAGACAGCAGGAGTCTTGGTGAACGGTACCATTTAGTGACCATTCCCTCTGACAGATATCCCTGCAGAGAAAACATAAAATGTCATTCATATGCAACATACACAACTATTAAATGGTGTACTTAACATGATAATAGTCATTTTTATTGTCGTTTCTTGAGGTTGACAGCCTGAAAAAACTACTTCTATATAATATATATATATATACAGTGTGTATGGAAAGTATTCAGACCCCCTTAACTTTTTCCCTTCTTTCTGTTATATTGCAGCCATTTGCTAAAATCATTAAGTTAATTTTTTTTTGTTTTTTTTCCTCATTAAGTACACACAGCACCCCATATTGACAAAAAAACACAGAATTGTTGACATTTTGCAGATTTATTAAAAAAAGAAAAAATGAAATATCACATGGACCTAAGTAGGGAGGCACCATATAACCTTTTTGGCTGATACCGATAACTGATAATTCTTTATTTTTGAAAGCCGATAACCGATATGTTGGCTGATAAATCTATATCCAAATTTTTATATACTTTTTGAGAGCCTGATTACAAAAAAGTTCTCATCATTAAAAGCCACATCCCAAACACTTTAACATAAGTAGCCTAGTTTGAACGGTGTACGTTTTTAAAATATTTTTACTCTCCCATTACCAAGTTTAGTCATAAAAAGTCTTACAAATAAATAAAATAAAGCATAAATAATGCAAACAAGTCACTGAACATCATTACACGTGTAAAGAATCAAAATAAATGCGACATAGATCAATAAAACGTATTAGCCTCTGCTCGGACAATAATTAAATGATTTTAATTAATAAACCATATTGTTGATGAAAATAATAAAAGAAAAATAAAAGTGGTTGTTATTATTAATAATGTATCAATGATTTTGAAAAAGTAACAAATTAATACCACTGTTTTAAATAGCAGCCGTTTGAGCTGCGCGTGCTGAAACTGAAGAGCTGAATGAATACGGTAAACTTAAGCGTTTTGCTGGCAGCTTATTTAACACAAGGAAATGCATCCTGAGATTAATAATACAACATAAACATAATATTACAATTTATATATTTACAAAGGACGCATTATATTGCGGCTATATCAAATGTTTGATCCTGTTGTGATGCTGCTCTTCCCCTCAACGGCTGAAACACGGCCACTTAACCCAAAGAAAATTCACAACGTTTTATTTAATAATGTTCTCATTAGAATGTTAGATACACGACATTCCCAATCATAGTTAATGTTGTGCACTGCTGTTTGAGCTGTGTGCGCTGAGCTAAAGACGATCACCGTTAAACTGAAGCGCTCTTTTAACTTAATCAAATGCATTCTATATGAGATAAGTCAGATATACATCAAATAAACACAATAATACAACATACAACTGCACAAAAGGCTGCAAAAAAAACCGAAACAGCGCGCGCAGAGGAAAATCTGAAGTGTCTCTGAAGGAAATAATGCATTAGTTATCGGCTTTAAGATATCGGCCAAAATTTCTTATCAGGCCGATACCGATAACAAAAAATTAGCATTTATCGGCCGATACCGATATAGTGGCCGATATATCGTGCATCCCTAGTCTACTATTCAGACTCTTTGCTCAGTATTTAGTAGAAGCACATTTTGATCTAATACAGCCATGAGTTTTTTGGGGAAAGATGCAACAAGTTTTTCACACCTGGATTTGGGGATCCTCTGCCATTCCTTTTTGCAGATCCTCTCCAGTTCTGTCAGTTTGGATTGTAAACGTTGGTGGACAGCCATTTTTTTAGGTCTCTCCAGAGATGCTCAATTTGGGTTTAAGTCAGGGCTCTGGCTGGCCATTCAAGAACAGTCACAGAGCTGTTGTGAAACCACTCCTTTGTTATTTTAGCTGTGTCCTTAGGGTCATTGTCTTGTTGGAAGGAAAACCCTCGGCCCAGTCTGAGGTCCTGATCACTCTGGAGAAGGTTTTCGTCCAGTGTTGGCCAGATCTGTGCCTGCCACACTTCGTCACATGCTCTTCAGGCAGTTCCTTAGACCTCATGATTCTCATTTGCTCTGACATGCTCTTTGAGCTGTAAGGTCTTATATAGACAGTTGTGCGGCTTTCCTAATCAAGTCCAATCAGTATAATCAAACACAGCTGGACTTAAATGAAGGTGTAGAACCCTCTCAAGGATGATCAGAAGAAATGGAAAGCACCTGAGTTAAATATATGAGTGTCAGAGCAAAGGGTCTGAATACTTAGGACATTGTGATATTTCAGTTTTTCTTTTTTTAGTAAATCTGCAAAAATGTCAACAATTTCTGTGTTTTTCTGTCAATATGGTGTGTTGTGTGTACATTAATGAGGAAATTTTTTTAACTTAAATTATTTTAGCAAATGGGTGCAATATAACAAAGAGTGACAAATTTAAGGGGTCTGAATACTTTCCGTCCACCTGTATCTAGCACACACACACACACACACACACCACAAAAACAAAGGGTGGTGTTGAGTCCCTCCATTTCACAGCAATTCTTTGGTTAAAAGCAAATTAATAACCTAATAAACAATAATAAACAACTAGAAACCTAATATAATTTATATAATACATAAAATTTTTTTTAATTTATCAAGAAATGATATAGATTTACCAATTACTGCAGCCATTTATTTCAATTCAATGAACTGTTTCACTTTTGCATATTTTAAAATGTTATTAAATCCTGTTCTGGCAAAACTGAATTTTTTCATGATCCTTCAGAAATCAGTCTAATATTCTGATTTGATACTCAAGAAAAAAATTTTCCCCCAATTTTGTGTGTGCTTATATTTTTGTGGAAACTGATACATTTGTTCAGGATTCTTTGATGAATAAAAAGTTCAAAAGAACAGCATCTATTTGAAAATGAAACCTTTTATAAATGTTTGATTGTCACTTTTGATCAATTTAAATGTGTAAATGCAAATGTGGTATATAATATAAATCTAAAAAGAAGGGTGTAAAAAAGCCATGTGACTCAGCATCAATGTAAAATCTGATAAGAAGCCGCTGATGTACAGTAACCCTATGACTCCCAATACCCCCCTCCAACAATCTCCTTCAGCTCATCCTGCCGTCCTTCATCCTTTCCTCTTCTTTCTCACCTCCCACTCTACCCCTGGGCCCAGGTGATGAATTATTTGTGAGATTTTAGCAGGCAGCCTCAATAGGTAGGGTGGATCTGAAGGCGATGGTGACACAAATGAGAATGATATTTTCATATCCTGCTTACAAAGAGAGCCTTTGTCTTCTCACTGGAGCTGATTCACTAAGACCTTTGAAACTGTTCACAAACCAGACAAACAAAGACTGAAAATGAGCAATAATAAGAAAAAAATAATGGCATAGATCAGGCATCTTGACCAACGAATGTCTGTGCCGCTGGTTTCGTGCTGTCAAGGACTGTCAGTGCAGCTTACACACTGAGAAGGACTTGAAAATGAGGATTTTCTGCTGCCAACATCTCACATTTCACTGGCCAAAAATCCACAAATATAATACATTTATATAATTTTAGAAAGTGTAACTTTAATATTTTATATTAATATAGTTATTTTCAATTAATTATATTTTATATCAAAGTAATAATTTGTATTATATATATTCCCCAAAATCCTGTAAATATACCGTTACCATAATACTTATAGAACTGAGCACCAAATCACATATTAGAATGATCATGTGACACCGCAGCTAGTAATTTAAATAATATATTAATATATTAAATATTGAAAAATGTTATTAAATTGTAATAATATTTCACAAAAATCACAGTACATCAGTCCTTGGTGAACTTAAGATACTCCTTTCTAAAACATTAAAAAAAATTAAATTATGAATTTGAATTATTCCAAACTTTTAACGGTAGTGTAATATTTAAATATGTGTATTCATTTGTTTTTCAATTTTCCAAAACAATCTTACGTTAAATCTGTTACAAAGGCAATCATAAGTCCTTAAGAACTATAATTAAGCAATATAATAAAGCTTACAGTATGTTTGTCTCTTATAATCTATGGAGTACCTATTTAAATTAGCTGCTTACGCTGGTCAAGCCATCATAAATGAGCTACTGAACAGGACAATGGGTTAACTGGTTGCTTATTTAAATTATAGATGACATTCAGAGCCAACATCATCTTTATTCTCCATGTAGTATTGAAGGAGTATAACCATCTGTGGCTCTCTCAGTCCCCTGCCTGCACTGCTAGCATATGTGGATCCAGATGCTTCTGTGAATCCATAGTCCACTTATCTGTGATCCTCTAGATTTGGGAACTGAATGTTCCCTCCATGCTGAGAGGGGAACAGACGCATTCAGTACTGACTGGCAGAGTTGCAGGAACTCGCTCAGTGAATGGGTGAAAGGAACTACTGCCCTTAATTCACTGAAGCTCACTGCATACTCAGAGGTGCAATGACATACTAATGATTCTTTAGACTAACACAACCAGGAGTATCGTGCACCTATATTCTAAAGGGGGCACAGGTGGCAGCCCAGGCTCACTTGGTATCCTTGGTAAATAAGACCAAAAAAAATAAGGCTATTTTTCTGTATATAGTATTTACTGTTTAACAATAATAAAGGGAATGGGATTGACAAAAGTTAAACCACACTTCAAATGTATGAATTTCATTGCATTACATAAAAAAAAGAGATCAATCCAAGTGGTATCTGAGGGGAAAATGCTACAGCAAATATACAAATATTAATAAGCACAACCGTTTTCAACATGGATAATAATATGAGAGTTTTTTGAGCAGCAAATAAGCATATTAATATGATACTGAAGATTCATGTGATCCGAAGACTGAGTAAGTCTGCTGAAAACTCAGGCTACTTTTTTTAAATGTATTCATCGAAAATTTGGATGGCATAATATGTAACAATGCTATTTTGTAAGTTCTTTTATTATGTCCTTTGGCTGTTTTGTAGCGAGATCTGCAACACCAGGTATCCTATCAGCACATCCCGCATACTTGTTCCTAAACATAAAATATTGGCTGAATTAACATTGAATCATTTGTACAATAGTCTATTGTGTTCTATTAAACAAACCAAAAATAAATAACTAAAACCTTTGTTGCCTAAATTTCTTCTTCTAAATTTTTGTGCAGTAAGTGTGGCTAAAGTGTGGCAAAAAGTTTCCAAACACTTTTTGAAGCTGCTGAAGAGAGGGAGCAGCTTTGACATTTTGATAATATATGAATATTTTGAGTGACATGAGAGCACAGGGATGCTGCTCTCACTGAGTCTGCAATCTCAGCTATCTTCCTATCAGTGCATGGCATTTTAAACAGGGCTCCCAAAAGAGTAGTCCTACTATAATTTCCTGGGCAGTTTTTATTCTAGCTGTTCCTTCCATCACAAACTGTGACTATCCCCCTTCCCTGATCATTCACCCCACCTTGTCCTGTCTCACACAAAGCTCTCCATTCATGTTGTCCTCCCGGTCTGCTAGTGTTACACAGTGAGCTCTGCTAAATAATACAGAAGCACAATGAGACAGTAAAGAGCCACATTAATCTTTCAGCTCCCATAACATCAAGATAACTGTTCATAATTATTGTGTAACAGAATAGTATAATGTTTGAAAACATCTATGTGCAATGCAGTATGAAGTAACTATAGATTGTAGTTGTTATTATATTAATGTAAGGTCACCAGGATCAATCAGGCAATAATATCTGCACTGTGCCCCAAAAATGTTTCAATAAACTCCAAAGAATGATTATCAATCAACAGGTTGAAGTGCATTATTTGATGTATAAAACAGAAGAATTGTAAGCAAGAAGATTTTGTGCAAGATAGAAAAACAATAACAGGTCAACAAAGAATTTTCTAATTTAACTTTAGATATAGACTACTTTAAAATGACACAGATGCAGGAAGCGTTTAAGCGTTTACAGGAAGCGTTTAAACCTCATGTAGTATAGCTATGTCAACATTTTCTCACCCCAATATCGTTCCAAAACGTATTAACTGTATGAAAGAAGACATTTTGAAGAATCTTGATAATTAAACAGTTTCAGTTCCCATTGATTCCATTGTATGGACAAAACTTACAATGGAAGTCAATGGGAACTGAAACAGTTCATAGAGGAAGGAAATCAGTACTACAGCCTTGGAACGACAGACTTATTTGGTTGAACTATCCCTTTAAATCTAATTTGTAGCTGCCATCAGAAAGATTGATTAAAAGGAGATAATATAAAGTACTTCTGTTCCTAAGGAGGTTACGTTGAAGATGAAGCTGTAAATGGATTAATATGTCATTATCTTAACAGCCTGCAGCTCATGATAATTGATAGGAAATGTGATTCTGCTAATCAAGGCCAGATTGTAACTGCAGGGTGAACCACAGTAAAAGCTCGTAAGGCAGTACATACTATATGACAGTACTACACTACTAACATCTAAAAGGTCCCCAAAATGAACTAAAATAACCAGTTCTTCAAGGTATTATTCAATGTGAACCACACTCTTACAAAAAGTAGTGGCGGTGCCATTACACTATGGCCGTATCAGATTGTAATACCCTTGTACTTTCACATATACTTGGTAACCTAATGATTACCCTGATATTTACAATGTACTTCAAATAATACCCTGGTACATTTCCAAAGATATAGTATTGCCATGGTACACATACAAAAAACATTCAACCAAAACTACATAGTGTAATTCATTTATTATTTACTACAGAGTAAATAATAAACATCTCGATAAATAATAATAATAAACATCTCGATCAGCTTTGATAGGATCAATACTGACTTTTTTGACCAACGCCAATACAAATTATTTTTATGTTTAAGTGACCAATAACTAATGCAGAACTGATTTGTAATTATTGTTATATGTCTAATTTTTGATAAAAAAATAATGTATAACTCAATTATCTTCAAACCACAACAATAAAAACATAATATGAATTGATTAGTATTATTTTTTGGTTTTCGTTTTTTGCAAAGTTGCTGTCTTGAGCTGAAGATCTTAATTTATAAACTTTTTTTGGCAATGTCTAATTGTTCAGGTAATCATTATCATGTGATCATGCGATTATTTGTTATATTTTCTTGCAAAGTTGCTATTTCAATCTAAGCAAATTTATATTAGTTTTGGGGTAATGCCTAATATCTAATTATTATTTGATAAGTGTTAAAAATAATATATACATATAAGTATTTATATACTTATATATACATATCTTTATATACTTATATAATATATTATATAAATAATGTACAATAATAGCAGTAATAACAATAAAACCCACACACACACACACACCCATACTAGAAATATATGTGTGTGTGTGTTGTGTATATTTTTTTTTTTTTTTTTTGTGGAAACGTCAGATGGAAATACAGGTGACCATTTCGCAATAGACCTGTTACTACACCAAATCCAATAAATTTGGAATATTGATAACATATCCATCATATACCTCCATGAGGAACCACTGTACCTTTCTGTACCTATGTAAGATGTCCTTATTCTGTTTTATGCTTGAAGGGCATTCCGTGTCGGCAGTGACCCCTGCCCTGCTTGCTGGACTTCGTCCTTGTGAGAGTAATGTGGGTCCACAATGCGAGCCAGGCCGAAGTCTCCGATCTTCAGCAGCATTTGCTCTGTGTTGATAAAGATGTTCGCTGGCTTGAGGTCACGGTGCAGTATGTTGGCCGAGTGGATGAACTTGAGCCCACGAAGCAACTGATAAAAGAGCAGGGTGGCGTGTTCTGCTGGCAACGGCCCTTGCTCCAGTAACCGTGCCAGGTCAGTTTCCATACACTCTTGCACAATGTATATTGCTGACACATGGGTCAGGTCACGCGGTAAAGGGTGACCGGATGGCCCCAACACGTCATACACCCTGACAATGTTCTCATGCTGCAGGTGGCGGGTGATCTTCACCTCTCTCAGAGCGTGTTTTATGCTGACGGCATCTTGCATGACCAGCTTCTTAACCGCCACACACAGGCCGCTGCGCCTGTCCACCGCAGAGAGGACGAGGCCGGATGCTCCCGTGCCAAGAGGACGCAGATCCTGGTAATGTCCCCCCAGGTCAAAGCCATATCGGAATGGGGATGTATTCTGCCAGGCCATGGCTTAGAGAGGAGCAATTGGGCACTGCCTGTGAGAGGCTGCAGAGAGTGAGGAGAATGATAAATGACCAAATAATGCAATATTCTATTACAAAGCTTAAAGCTTAATTATTATAAAAAACACCAGATAATGTTTTATTACAAAATTCAAACTACAGCTGCATGAAGCAAAAATTAACCCTTCTTCTTGTAAAGAGCGATCTTAAATCACATTTGCGCACTATCAAAGCAATGGGTGCACGGTGCTGGGTGGAATACAGCTCAACACCCTAGTACAGGGCAAGTGTTTCCATAGCAACATCCCACAGTCAGCCAGTGCCTGCTGTACACAGCAAACACTCTGAAACGCAGTCTCCCAGGATTCTCTAGCCCAAAAACACTCCATGATATATTCAAACTCAATTACACTGCTGCACTGGAGTTGGAGGTTCTCTGTTGTCTGACTTTAACGTTAGCAGCAGGTGAGTTTCATTTATAATCTAAGAGCTTTCACTTGCCGTCTCCGGCTCCAGGCTGTCCTGTCCCCTCCATGCTCCTCACGCAGCTATGTGTCATGCTTCTCATGCATTCCCTTCAGTGGAGAAAAAGAAAGAGAGAGACAGAAATCAGATATGCAGTTAGTTACTGATTACAATAAAAGCATGAATAGTTTAGAAATACCACCAAATGCACATTTTTACAGTTCATAGTTTTTCAAATGTTTCAGCTTGGTGATTTTCTACATTATTAAATAAATATGCATCTAGTGTTATTCCACTAGACTTAATAGTCTCATATCACTTATATATATATATATATATATATCACAATAATCACATCACAGTATTTCTTATGTTCCAACTCAGTTTCTTTAAGATGAACGCTCCGTCGCCGTTAGCTAGCTGTGCTCTTAGAGGCGAACAGGTGCCACACAACTTTTTTTTTCAGCGGCCCTTGAATCGGTGGAATGTGTTTTCCCTCCCTTCATTTTTCACATGAGGTGAGTTTAAATATAATGTCTTGTTAAGCCTAATAATCCATGAACCAAACCACTCCTTTTTGTCTTTGAGCGAATCAAAACATTACACACTTTGATTTGAAGCAAAAAAACATTTGAAAATTGGAACACAAAAACACAAAGGTACAAGACAGGAAAGAACTACAATCTAATAAAGCAAATCTTGTGGGGGGGAAATGCACATGACAATCAATAAATTAAAAGATGAGAAATATAAAATATAAAGACTTTTCTTTACAGATGTTATTGCATATAATAAAACATATGTATTATATTATTATATATATATTATATAAAAACATAATATTTAGGTATTTTTTTGAGGGGACGCGTAGGAAAAACGATCACTCCTATTCTCTGTCCCTCCGCTTGCCCCATGTGCGTGTGGGTGGCACGATATGTTTTTTTGCAACAACAAACTTGCTTGTCAGTATTAGTTTCTGACTGGTTGGAGATTACTTTACAGAATCATAGCAATTGGGTACATCCTATTCTTTCTTTCATCGAATTCCACTGTGAACATGATTATTTTTAAAAAAAAAAAATATTTCCTCCGACAAAAATAAAAATCAATTTGCTCGAATAAATTTTTCTATGGCTTCAAACCAAAAGCACCATAGTATTCTTTTTAATGTAAATAGATATGACTTTAAAAAAACCATAGGACTTGTTTAAAGTTTGAACAGTTACCAGTCAATCAATTCCACTGAGGGAAAGTGAAAAATTGAATTTTATTCCGAGAAAAACCGACTGTTGCACAGCTTCTCCACAACCAATTCTTTTTTTCTCATTCTACACACCTCCATGTAGTAGACATTAGCCATTGCTTGTTTAGTTTAGATGTAGGCTACTTGTATTGTTTATGCTTTGTAAAGAATGAAAAATGTTATAAAGTTAACATTATTAGTATTAGTGGGCTACTCGTCAATTTGCATAAGACCACACATGTCACATGGCAGCACCCATGAGGGGATAAAATAAAATAAAAATGTAAAATAAAAAAAGCTTTCCTTGAACACTGAGTTTTGAGTACCTATCTCATATGATAATTGTATCGATTTAAATAAACGACTGAGTGCACGGAAAAATCTAACAGAAACTAACGGAGCAGACTGGGTGAGCCAAACTTTATAAATAATGCATATGACTATGGCGCTGACCGTGCAAGCGGATGCAATTTATTGTTGAACGTTAGAACAAAATGTAGCCTATACATTTATTACACTAAATGAATGTATTGTTCATATTTATGCACAACGTTTGGTGAGGTAAAATAAAAACGGAGAACTTGTTAAGCCTGTGAACGAAGGCAAGAAAGCACAAATGAAACTGTGGGTCCAGCTGAACACACAATAGGCAGCGCTGCATTCATTCGCCTTTGTGTGACAATAGTAACGCCTGTGTTCGGTTCTGAAACTGAACGGATGCATACAGAAACCCGTGCGCATTCTAAAACAAAGTACCGCCAGTTCACCACCTCGCAGTAAGAAGTGACCAAGAGCCTAGTAAACACGACACCGACGGTAATGAACAATAGTATAAATATAAATCAACACTATCTTCTTATCTTCCGGCCCATCCGCGGAGAAAACTACAAAGGCAGCGATGCTCCAGGATCTCGCTTCTTATCCAAAATACCTTCACCGCGCCTGCTTTTTTGTCAGCTGCTCCACGGATTTGCTCTATTTGTGTTGGAAAAGAGTTTTCCATGGGAAGGATTGATGTTTTCCGTTAAGTTCATATTCTGTTAGTTGAAATCTGTGCTCACTGCTGTTTCAGCGTCTGATGCCCGGTTGTTGGAGGGGTTTTTAATAGGGATACGCAGTCCATCCAGAATTTTGTGGTGTTGCTGCTGCCGGAGCTCTTTTTTTTTCTCCGGTTTGTGTTTACGAGAATGATATTAGAAGCGCTTACTACCACGGATAGCGTCAACCACCACCCCCGCTAGAGACCTGCACGAGAGAGGTTCCTTTTAGACACACACGGCATCTCTTTCTTCTCCTTCCTCCCCTTGTCCCGTCCTTCCACTGTGTGGACCTACAAGCTTTTTACCTCTTGGCAAAACTCGAGCTGATGACGTCACACGACGTCACGGACGCGAACAACGCCCTCCCCGTCCACCAGACGGTGATCCTGACACCTGCGCGCTCGTGCAGGACGCACACACATCCAGCGCTCAGATGATGAGCCGTGGCTTCTGGTCTCGACTGGTCAGGAGGACATCTGCTTTTGACATGTAAAGTGCTGCATTCCAAGACTCTGTCTTTCAAAGTTAATTTTTAATGACAAAAATAGGTACTACTAGGTGCGGACACTAAATGCAGACAAGTCCTTTTTGTAGTAGGCTATGCCGATGTATATACTGTAAAACATTTTTATATATATATTTGAAGGCTATTTCATATGAAAGTTTGCACACTGTAAAACACAAAAAAATAGAGTAAAACCCTTTACAGTACTATGGTGTACAAGGATAGGTACCATGATGCGATTTCAACTGTAAAACCAAATCTTTATAACTATTTGAATAATCAACACAATAATTGTACACACCACACCACCACCACACCACAATTACAGTATTATAATATACAAAATAAAAATGATTAAAAAATATTATTTTATAATCAATAGAATTGTAATTTATTGAGAAAAATATGTGTTATACAGTTAACTTTGTTACTTTATATGATAAATAAAAGTACGTGTAATTTCGGTAACACTTGACAATAAGGTTCATTAGTTAAACATTAGTTAATATATTAACTAACATGAACTAAACCTGAGCAATACATTTGTTACTGTATTTACTAATCTACGCTCATGTTAGTTAATAAAAATACAGATGTTCACTGTTAGTTCACAGTGCATTAACTAATGTTAACAAGATTTTAATAATGTTTTAGTAAATGTTGAAATGAACATTAACAAAGATTAATAAACGCTATATAAGTGCAGTTCATTATATTTCATTTTACATGTCTTAGACTAATGACCCTGTATTTGTAAGATTTGTTAACCACCGGTATTTCTATTTGGTGTGGTGTGAATATACCCGGATGCGCTTAACTGAAATACTGTGATCAAAAAGACTGATGTAATTTCCTCAAATAATTTTAAACATTCAACTGTTTATTTATTTCCTTACCAGTTAATTACGATCGAACATAATGTAATAATATCAGGTGCAACCATTACCGTGGAGAACCACATCTTTTTATTTTCTAACTCTCAGCTAAAGTAGCATGTGCTGCTTCCATTGATAAAATGTGTGAATCAGAATATAGCTTTTCATTCAGTCTAATCACCTTTCATCTGGTTTGTTGGTTTTCAATCTTTGTGTTTTCAAGATACAATGAAGCCAAGTGCAGTGTCTGTGGTTGGGTCTCCTAGAGCTCTGCTGCTTTGTTTTGTACTTGCACACTGTCACTCTTCTCGTCCTCATTCTGTTTATGTGCCTTCAACTCCTTGATAAATGCCTAAAGCGAAGAAGCGAGCACCTCCACTATCACCTACGAAAACCAAAATAAAAAACCCTACGCAGTTCCT
The DNA here is from genome assembly GCA_018155175.1 of Sinocyclocheilus anophthalmus. Taxonomy (NCBI): domain Eukaryota; kingdom Metazoa; phylum Chordata; class Actinopteri; order Cypriniformes; family Cyprinidae; genus Sinocyclocheilus; species Sinocyclocheilus anophthalmus. The sequence continues at coordinate 236,705 of JADLZN010007641.1, read as the reverse complement.
GGAAATAAAATGAGCACCTCGGTTCCGGCAGTGCTGAGATGCAGAGATGCAGTATCTTTGGATTGCTCAGCAGGAGAGACAGTGTGTTTGGCTGCCCTCCAAATGCTTCATCCTGACTGAGGTCAGGTTACTGCACTGAGGAGTCAGTGGTGAGAGGAGGAAATTAGATAAGTGAGATGGAAATGTATACATTTCCTCTGTCCAAACACCTGAGTCAGCTCTGTGAGAGTGTGAGGGCAAAAAAAAAAAGTATACAGATACACATGTAGCAGTGTGTACATTTCTAAATAAATAAAACAACCAAATCAGTGTGTTCTGTTTAGTTACTTTCACAGTCAACTTAAATTTTGCATATGCGTATCATTGATCATCTACATTGTTAAATTATAATGATGCTTTTATGCAAAGTAAAATATATTCAACCGCCATGCTGTATCCGTTTGTCGTTTTTTCTTTAGCTTGCAGCGACCTCTAACGGTCACAATTGCAAATGTCACTCAGAGTAGATCGTTTTACTTTGATTTGTTTCACAAAATAGTTTTATTAATTTGTATCGTATCTTATATTATATTTATTAACAACTAAACTCGGTAGGTCTCAAGCTTTTACTGTTGTCTCTAGTTAAAAACTAACAAAGCAGAATCTGACTACATTAAAATTAGTGCTGTAATAATATGGTGTTAACAGATATTTCTCTCACTGCATATTCACCAAGAACATTTTATAGTATTGTAAACACTGAATTGTTTATTGATTACATTCAATTTAAGGTCAAGCTAAAAAGTAAGGGGCAGTTTGTTAATTTTTAAGGGTGTCGAGATGGTTTCTACAATTCCGGGATTCAGTACATTTTGTGTTTACATTAAAAATGTGGGCCAACAGAGCATTTCTGATCATTAGAGTTCAGGGCTTACTTTTATATCGTCATAAATGTGTCAGCATGAGACAGATAACAACTGGAGTCTACACCCAAAATGTGTCTAAATTCACGTGTGTATTTCCTCTGAAATGGAGTTGATAAACAACAGTCATTTGAGGATAATTATTAACATGCATTTTTGTAATCTAGAAAAATACTCAGACCAGTTTATTTCCATAATTTAATATCCTTCTGTTGAGCTAAATTCTTTTAATGAACATAATAAACACAGACGAGTATAAGACAGGTATAATTTGGACAGCAGCCAAAAAAAAAAAAACCCTGCACGTACACAGACAACTATAAGACATCATTTGACATAAAATCCTTAAAAATGAAGTGCATCTATCAACTCTAAAGTTTACATACAAAGTCTACATTTTAAATACATTTGGTGAAGTGCTGCTATATAACATTTCCTAAAACTTGTGTGGAGTTGGAGACATAGACGTACAATATTTGTCAAGGGCTAGCATAAACATTAATTGTCAAAGCTACTTAAGAATGTCACATGGTTTTCAGACACCTCTTTGATCATTTGATAATGTTCTGTGTTTTTCTGACCACACACTTGTGTGGTTCCCGTCAGCATTTCTCATTCAAGTTGGACTTTTGCACTCAAACCAAAAGGCATTACAATTAATTTTTTTAACTAAATGTTTGGAATAGTCACACCTTCAAACCACTGATGTTTATGGTGCCAGTGAGGCTGTGTTTAGCTGCACAGTAGCGAGAATGTAGCGACTGTCCCAAGAGAGTGATTCAGGAGATGTTACCATCACGCATACAGAGGCTGATAGTCATTCTTCTTACTTCTGCAGGCAATGACACAGATGCTGAGCATCCCAAACAACTGAAAAAGAGAGAGAGAGAGTTGCTGAAAATTCACTGTCTGATAAACAAGGATAAAGATGAGGCTAAAATATAGATGAGCTGATGTACCTTAATGATGGCAAATCCCAGGATGACCAACATTGCATAACTAAGCACATCCTGAAGCATCTGCTCCAGTTTAGCTTCACATCCCTGTAGGAACAACAGAACAGTTTTCCCCCCTCACAAAAACACAAAAAACTAATTACATAATTTTAATATGCTTGGGATTACGTTGATCTGAATATAAGTGTTGTAACTAAAAAACTGAACCTATTAAAAATGTATTTGTATTTTGTTATTTATTTTAGATAGAGCTGAAATAAAACAAAATATACATATTAGACGAAAAACAAATGAAAGTACTAAAATTCCGAAACGTGAAAGAAATAGCAATAAAAAATAGTTTCAAATAAAATTAACTGGAAATAAAAGATAATTCAAATATTAATAAATACTATAATAGCATTTAAATAATCCTAAAGTAAAACTGTTCACTGAATAAAATAATGCACAATATCAGATGTCAAGCAGTTTTGCGCTCAAACCTGTGTGTTCAGAAGATCTAGTTGGGTGAGTTGGCCAGTGCATTGTGTAGCATTTGCTTTGCAGCAGGAATGTGGCACAGAGTTGTTATGTTGGCCAAACCATGGCATTGCAGTCCAGTCTGTGATGTTATTCACCCCACAGCACTCCAACTGGAAATGTAAAAGTGAAGATTAATGTAAAAAGATGAAGGGGACAATAAAGAGAATGAGAATCCCTCATGCATCTATTATGCCTGTGCAACCAAAAATGATTGCAATGATATGAATGAATCTTTCAGCCTTACTTGGAATTGCAAGTAATCCACTGCATGGGTTTCACTGTCCACACCATCATACTTTTGAAAGACGCTGTTCATTGACTTTTCTAGGTCACCCTTAATCTGTATACATCATAAGAAAAAAATGCCAATGTTCATATTTCTACATATCATACATATTATCCATAAGTTATATGAGAATTACTTACTCTTCCCCTGTAGATGAAGCCAAACACAAAAGCGGTAACCTCGGCTGCGAAGATTATCATGATGATGAGAAGAAACTAAATGCAAATTCAGATAAAAGTATCAAATATTAAAACCCTCATCTACACAATGATGAAACCAGTACTACTCCAGAGGCTTTAAAGTAGGAATAGAAACTACCAACATGGACCCTACATTCTATTTTCGATCAAATAAACTGAAACAAAGGCTTTGGGCACAAAAGGTACACAGACAGATGGCCCATACTTACAAAGCCTAAACCGACTTTGGACTCCCTCAGAGTTGCACAGCAGCCAACGATCCCGATGACAAACATGACCACAGCCACACCGATTATAATGGCTGCTGGGATGACGGAGTACTTATTAGATACAAAGTCTTCAAAGCTGTTGTAGCTCTTTATCACATAAGAGCCAACATACGCGAGGGCCGCTCCAGCAGCCTGAAGAAAAAAAAAACAACAACAGGTGGGTCAAAGACATGATCCTCGGGTCTATTTATTTGTTCCAAAATATATTAAAAATAACTTTGAAAAACTTTATTAAAAGGTAAGTTTAATTCAAGATGTAAAAAGTCATGTGGGGCAATGACTTGATTACTTTTTTAAAACAGTGGTGCTCAACCAGCAAACTAACTAAACATTCACTTATGTTACATTCACTCAGTTGAAAACCACTGTTTTAGAGTCATTAAATGTATATCATTTTCAAGAAAAGTTCACTTTTTTTGACATTCTTTTTTAAAAAACAAACTATTCGGCAAAATAAACATTTTAATCTGTTAAAAAAAAAAAAAAAGATTGTTGAAAAGAGAAAACATCACAAAGTAACATGCTGTAACATTCATCATCTCTCACATGATGTCACAAGGTGTCGTTTCCAGTGTTGGGCTAGTTACTCAAAGAATGTAATATATTACTCATTACTAGTTACTCCTGTCAAAAGTAATATTGTTACTTTATTTATTACTTTCTGGCAACAGTAATTAATTACACTACTAGTTACTTTACTTTTCCTTCACGCTCCACAGAAGTTGTAACTGTGTATCTTCCCCATAAAATTCTTCTAGAATGTTACGAACAACATATTTCTGCCTCATCATTTGATCAAACTCCACATAAACACCCAATAGTGACATTCAAGTAGAAGTGTTGTATTAATCTCATTAATTGTCATGTGTAGCTTGAAGCTTTCATTATGTATTTTATCAAAACACACAAGTTTGGTTAGGTAGTTAGGTTATAATTAAAAGATTTTTAATTATATAATGTACCACATGCTGATCAGAGGGGCATGGGTGGGATGTAATGCCAGAGTAAAGTCACGCCACTATATACACAACAGTGTTCAGATCAGGGCTGGACAATAATTCAATATCGATATGTATCGCAATGTTTTTTTTTTTTCAATAACGGTGATATGATTTTTTAAAACACATTTCCGATATTTCGATATAAATTACCAGTGTTTCCCATACATTGATATATTTGTGGCGTTTGACTTCGTTGAATAAACATGAGCACTGCACGTTTCAAAATCAAAACGTGGCGCGAGTGTTTTATATGAATGTATCTCTGAAGGGAACCGGCTATCTTCAGAAAAGTTTTGATGGCATTTTCATTTGATCTGATAAAAGTAGCATTCGTGAGCGGAGCTGATTTGATTACAGCCGTTACGGGGAAACCGCTAGTTCTACCGCTCTAAAAGCACCTCCTGCTGGCAGACAATCAGTTTTCCAATTTTCAATAAGCCCGTCTCCAGCAACACGTTTTTGTTGTTGCTCTTTTTTGCAGCAATCAGAGCACTTGTCATATTCTTATCATGGATGAAGCCATTTGGTTCACGGCTATAACAATAATCGCTTTGTGTATCCTTTACACCTCCTCCCTACACTACAAGTCAAAGGTTTTTGAACAGTAAGATTTTTAATGTTTTTTTTTCTTTTTTTTTAAGAATTATCTTCTGCTCACCAAGTCTGATTATTTGATCCAAAGTACAGCAAAATTTAGAAATATTTTCTATGTGAATATATTTTACAAAGTAATTTATTCCTGTGATAGCAAAAACTGAATTTCCAGCATCATTACTCAGTTTTGGGTCAAATGATTTCAGCAAATCATTCTCATATGGCGGATAATCCAAGACCGTTGGGCTTTTTTTTCGGCCTTCTGCTGAACACAGATCCCAAGAGCAGCCTTTTCTCTGAGACTAAACCGCTTTTGTAACCTTATACACTATACATCACCCGTTGGCGTCAGTTGATTCCTTCTTTTGTGGAGGAAGGGACAGAATTCTTCTGCACTCCTATTTATTTGCAAGGATGCTTTAAAGGGATCACAAGTGATGATAAAGACCTTTATATGTTCCAAACAACGATTTCTATTTCCGGTAATGCTGTGTTCTTCCTGCCCTTTTATCCCTCAACGAAAGCAACCTGACAACATTTCCTTGCTGTTTTCAACATAATATAAATTATTTGAGCAGCAATTCAGATATTAGCCTTCATCTGGCAGCGGCCCCCTGTGATGGAGTCTTCCGGGACCTAGTGATCGGCTTAAATATATCGCTTTGCATATGTCATTTCGCGGTAAATATCCCGGTCCCTGCATTGGACCCCTGATTTCAAATCGCAACAAGAGTGTAGCGTTTTAACTAGTCATACACCTTCTATTTCATTAATAGTTACGAGTGGTTTTCCGAGCTGTGTCAGTTGCGACTACACCTAAAATGCCAGGCCGCTTAAGTCGTCGCGAGCCGAACGGAGAATTCTTTAACCCCACCACTATAGAAATCTACTGTTCAAACACTTCTGATGGTATGTTCGAAGAAGCTATTCATAAATTAATACAGTGAGTCTGCATGGAGATTTCCTTTTGACAGTGATTTCAAAGTTCTGTTTGTGAGTGAAGGAGTAAAGTACTATGAAAAGGTACACAGTAATTTATTGTGCTGGGTGTTTGTTCTAAGACGCCTATTATCTGGTTTTATATGAACTCGGTCTAGATTGGCAAATTAATGTTTCAAAAGACATCTGTCTGTGGGCGTTTTGGCGTTTCGTCCGAAGAGCTTCTTTTAAATAGTGTTCATATCGAACAGTCGGAAGTATAGTATCGTATACGACCCGAAATAAGATAAATGATCGTGAATATTAAATTGGGCGGCGTACTCGATCCAGGCACCCTAGTTCAGATCATCTTTTTTCCTGACAAAATCAATATAACTAAGTATAACTAAGTTACTAGTAACTAGTTACTGTCCAACACTGGTCATTTCTAACAGTCCACTTTAGAATTGGGTTATGTATGGACTCGCCTAGGAGATCTTATTCAGTAGTCAGTCAAGCCAAGAACAACGTATACTATTCAACTTAGTCCTGCCTCTGTAATTCGTCTCACTGGTAAGGCTCCTGCTTGTTGGCCTCCCCCGGCCTTGAGAGAAGCCGCACAGGAAAACCCAACCCATGAGAGGCATGAAGGTACACATCACAATGGCAATACATCAGCTTATGACATCATAGACAAAGATGAAACAATAAGACGACTGTCGTCAAGGTTGTCGGTGATTTCTCACTGCACCTGCCTGTATACCAGGAAGAAATAAAAAGTCTCACAAAACCACATCGTGTCATGGAGTGCAGACCAGGCCCGAACCCCGGGGTCCCCACTCGCCCCCCACGGGGCTCTACGCCTATACATCACGTGAATCTTTATTTTAGCAACGGCTATGTGCACAGGAAAATATTCAATTGGCTGTGCAGCAGACGTCTTGGTTTTCTACAGAACTCCCTTTCGTGCCCAATGAAGCCAAAAATGAGTGCGAGGCACTAAGCCAAGTCAGATGACTAGGCCTACATAATGGCACTGACAATATGGCCATCAACAATCTTCAGTTTTTCCACTGAAATCAAGTTAGAAGCTCTGACAGTTACATCAACTCTGATGTAAACAAATGTGAATAGCTTTAAAGGCTGCATTGAAAATGACAATGAAGCTCTTTCACTTGGTTTTCTTAAGTGTAACGTTATAAACAAAGAGCAAACAAATGACTCACCCTAAATTAAATTACATTCTAGAGAAGAGCTCGTTGTCAGAAGCGTGTTACTCTGGCTAAACAATCATGTAGTGTCTGGAGGAGGAGAAACAACTGGATGAATACAAACTATTATGATGCCTAGGACCCTTCTTCCTACAAATACAGTCATCAAACAACAGCAAAACCAACATTTAAGGGCAGCATGGGTTTGTAAACCTCTTAGGGTAAATGTATATCTCTTTAGACCTGTCTATATTTATGAAACAAAAGAAATTATGTTAAAAAGAACAACACATCCTTTCCACCTCTTCTGACTTTTCAACTTCCCTACTGCTCATCTTCCCTCCATCTCAACTCCTCACTCACAGCAACAGCAGCTCGGACTTCTATCCTGTCTCATTCCCGACCTTCTTCGACTTTGCTGTTAGGACTCCTCACCTCTCTCCTGTATAGTTTTTTCCTGACCAGTCCACTGCCAATCGCATGCCGGCCAGCGCGAACTGGTGCAGCAGAGTGTTCCCGCGCACTGGACCTCCTTCCAAAGTAGCGATTTCCGACGAGATGTTTCGTTTCAACATGTCTGGTGCTGTAGACATGTCTCTTGCTAGATCATAAGCAACACGTCTTAGGCTTTCTACACCCCGGTCCTTGCGCCCGTTGCATAGCTTCGTACTCGAGACGGGACGTGCGTCTTAAGTCCCTTGCTGGAGTTGACAGTTCAGTCAGACAATCACATGCTCTCTCGACTCACGGGTCCTAAACACCGTGGAGTTCTGGGGTTTATACGCAAGCGGTTCACGGCAGAAATGAGTGACGCGTTGCCTAGGGAACGTGATAGCCTGGAGCAGAGAGCACTGATCACAGCTGTTTACTTTCAGCTTTGAGTCCTTTTTATTATGCTAATATTTAAAGTAGTACAACTTTTGACTGCATTTCACTTGATTTTTTTTTTTTTTTGTGTTAGTTGAACTGCGAAGGTCTCATCAGCAAAAGTGGCAGGTCAATGTGAGGTGGTCAAGGTGGTTTTTGTAGCATGGTAAACTCGGGTTGTTGAGGGGTTTTGGTATAAGGTGGCCTAGTTTTCATTTGTTTACACAACAGCTTTGAGGACAGAATTCCTAAGGTATTTGAAACTATAAAGATAGTCAGTATTGAATTTTGCTAAACACAAAGTGTTGTGTATCTGAGCAAGTTGAGCGTGTTTGATTAAAAAGTAGTAAAATCATTTACACTTATGTAACCCTCAGACACCTCTGAACAAGCAAAACAACCAAAAGGGTCCTTTTAGGTCATTTATCATCCAACTGACCTGGCATCAAAGATAAGGTTTCAGCTGTCTAGGAGACACCCTTCTGGTGTAATAACTCCAGAAGAACAAACTGTAAGAAGTAAAATGCTTTTATGAATTATACTAAGATGATTTTAGCATTATTTGAAGTTTTATGTCAGCCACATAAATATGGATGTAATGAGGCTAATAGCCTCAGATCTCAGACAATCCCACCTGACAGCTCTGTTAGCATCTAAGTAAAAATAAAAAAAGAGAATATATTAAAAATAATTTATCAGTGTTATTGCAGTTCTAATTACATTTATTATTATTTTTGTAGGGCCATAATTTGCTAAAAGTGAGAAAAAAGAATATGTTTTAGTTGGCTAAAAATGCATTATTTGTTGAAAAACTCAGCAAAATATTCTGTTTATAAATAGATGATAATATTAAATATGGTCTAGTTTCACGGAACAATTGCACACAATTATAAATAATGGGGTTAAAAGCATGCAATTATACAAAGTCTAGAAATTGTTCAGTCTTAAAACAGCATGGCACACTGATTCTTCACATTTGCAAATAGAAAGACATTTGAACTGTATTGATAGAATGCTACGTACAAGCAGTGGAGTAGCTTTACTTCGTTACTGTACTTAAGTACATTTTTCAAGTATCTGTACTTTACTGGAGTCGTTTTATTTGGAGTAACTTTTACTTTTACTTCACTACATTCCAAAGCATCGTACTTTTTACTTCACTACATTTCATAAAACTTATCGTTACTCCTTATAATATATCACGTGCTCCGAGACGCAGAAGCGGTGTCTGATTCAAGAACGAACTGATTCTTTTCAATGAACCTTTTAAATCGGTTCGCAAATGAATTAGAATGAACCGATTGCAGTTGTTCTCGAGTCGACAACTCACTGATTCAAATGAACCGTTTAGTGCGAGTCTCTAGTGAACTGAACTTACAAAAAAGAACCGGGAGATCTTGTGAGCGCGTGCGCGCGCGACTGATGCTGCTAAAAGTTACTAATGTCGAATTTTAGGATTTATTATTGTAACTGAAAATCATATTTAGGTCAAAACTGTCAGTTGTTTGTGAACTAAACCTGCTGTAAAGGGTGATCTGTTTAAGCCCACTGAAATGATTGAATGCAGACACATCAACATCTGTGTCTCTATTTTAGGTAAAAAAAAAAAAAAAAACGAAACATTAAAATAACACAGACTAAAAAAAATAACTCATGCACGTTCATATTCCCCGCTGCCGTAACGTTAGGTTTTGTTCAAATGCTACACATTTAGCCCTATGTGACATCTGTTTTATATTGTTTATCAACAGCATACATTTTTATATTGTTTGATTACATATCCGAAGGTAGACAGATATGAATGGTTTAGTCAGAACCATACGGAAAAAGGTAAATAATGTAGCTGATGCAACTGTCTAGAAACACGCTTGGTGGGTAAGTTGATGTAATTTTTAGAGATAAAGTCCAAATATTTTTATTCAACGACCTAGATAGATTACATCTGGGGGAAAAAAGAAAGGATGTGATGTTCAGAACATGGTAACTACAGTAATTATCAAAGTGGGAAGTGATGCCCTCTGGGGGCATTTGGCCAAGGTTTGAGAAGAAAAAATTCATTATAAAATATAATTATATTTTCTTTAAAACGTTCTTCCTAACTTCAGGCCTTATTCTCATGTCATATATAACTGTGATGTTCTACAAAACAACAAGCTTTAAAACACTTTTTTCTTACTGGTGAAAATCAGATGGCCACATCTGTTTTTTCTCAGGTACATCGCAGTGTAAGCTTCATAGTGAACATTACTACATCACTCTCGTCAAAGTCGTCCCTATCAACAACAAAATAGATCTTGACTCCATTTCGTGGTTATTTTGGGACTCCCAGGTTATTTTGAGCAGTAGGATTATAAAAGATATGTGCTAATATAAATTTAAATTAAGTAGCCTATATAAATTAGCAAAATAAATCTATCAGTACTTTTTTACTTAAGTACATAAAAATTGAGTCCACCCTTTTGCAGGCACTTTCCCCCTCGCCAAGATAGGTAAAATTGAAATTGATACTTTTACTGAAGTAATATTTTATGATACGTATCTGTACTTTTACTCAAGCACTTGATTTGTATACTTCGTCCACCACTGCTCTGCAGAAGTGGCAAGAGAGTACGCTCAATAATCTGGTGGCTATTGACCGCTCCGGGCTGCCGATTCACTATTTTCTGAATCCATCAACATTCCCAGACCTCCCACAACCAACAGTAAATAAAATGGCTTCATCAGTTCGTCAAGCTGCAGAGCAATACTATAAAGTAAACACCATTCCAGGTTGTGTAAATCCAGATTCCAAAAACTTCAACTTTCAGGCAAATGTAGATGATGCATCTTGTGAGGGTCCAGTCACCAATCTTAGCTTTGGTGGCATTTTCCAACGATGCACTGCACTGACATCAGATGGAAATGCTATCTGTGATGAAACCGCACAGAAAAACCCAGCTACTGGTGATTATTCTTGCCCTCAGCAGTACAACACCACCCTATTACGCTCTGAGACAGTAGAACGAGGTTATAATCATTATGAATGCCACAGCCACTGCCACAAATGTGGTTTCTTATGGTTGAGTACTTGTTGTGACCAAACGTGATGCTTACCGTTTTTGTCTAATGGCGTGATGGTTTGTCTGAGCAATGATTATGAGGCCGGAACAAGATTCTCTGTGCCTTTTGCTGGTTTCTTCAGCTGTCAAACTGGCAACCCTCTTGCAAATGGTGAATCTCGCTGTCCACCTCAGTTCAGCCAACATCTTGCTTCCATTAGTGATGGTTGTCAGATATTGTACTTTGTCCAGTCTGGTGTGTTCACTGGTGGTCAGTTAAAGCCTATCTCCCACCATTCACAAGACCACCAATAGTCAGCATGATTGCAACAAACACAGTAGCTGTAATGACAGAAGGTGATCGTTCTTGGGTGAGAGTTGGAGAAACTAAGATGTGGAGACTGGCAAAGCCTGGTGACATTAATCAAATGGCATCAATGTTTGACACACCATCTTCTCAGATGTCTGGAGGAGAAAAGGCTGGTGTAGCCATTGGTGCAATGGTTCTGGTTGCTCTTGTGGTTGCAGGAACGGTGTTTATGATGAAAAGGAGACATCACATATTGATCTCTTGGCTAAGTACATATAATACAAACCTCATAGCTAAATGGTTTGCAATGCTGTGGAAAATTATTGTATATTGTAATGTTGTGAATTTAATATTATTTGTTATTTAAGATGTATTATTTGTTAAAAAAATAAAATCCAGCTCACTGTATATGCATTCCTGTGTCTACTTACTTAGGCATAAAACTTTGCCACCACGTGATAAAAAGTGATGATGAAAAACAAACCCGTTAGGTTTTCATCTTATCATCTACACCCAAAGCTATTTTTTAATGTTTCTCATGTTGAAGAAGATTTGAAAAGGCCATACTGTTCTAAATCAGGAAGCAGCATAGAATCTCATTTCCTCGTTTAAAAACAAAATCTCAACCCCTCCTATATCATCAAAACAAAAAGTATAGGACATTATGAAGACCCAGAAAATAAGTGGAATTACATAGATAAATTTACCAAAGAATAGGCCATAATGCACAACAAGAATATTTGTTTCATTCAGTCTAGGGCTGGACGATATGGCCAAAATTGATATCACGATATATTTCTTAATTTCAGTCGATACGATATAATTGATAAATAGAACAGTATTTATTTGAAATAGAAAATCTTTTGTAACATTATAATTGTCTATCATCACTTTTGATCAATTTAAAGCATCCTTGCTAAATAAAAGTATTAATTTCTATTCATTTCTTCCAAAAAATATAAAAATGATACTGCATGGAATAGTGTATAATGTTACAAAAGCTTTTTATTTCAGATAAATGCTGATCTTTGGATCTTTCTATTCACCAAAGAATCCTGAAAAAAAAAACTCAACTGTTTTAAATATTGATAATCAGCAAATCAGCATATTAGAATGATTTCTGAAGGATCATGTGACACTGAAGACTGGAGTAATGATGCTGAAAAATTAGCTTTGCATCACAAGAATAAATTACATTTTTTAAAATATATTAAAATAGAACAGTTATTTTTAAATTGTAATATTTTACAATATTTATGTTTTTGCTGTACTTTGGATCAAATAAATGCAGCCTTGGTGAGCAGAAGAGAATTCTTAAAAAAAAAAAATTAAAAAATCTTACTGTTCAAAAACTTTTGACTGGTAGTGTAGGCTGATTATTCTTATAGATTGAAACAAATGTGCTTCAGCCAGAAAAAAGGGTATGTAAAGTGCTCCTAGTCGCTGCAGAAAACAAAAAAATTGAACAACAACAAAAACTGGAAATGTTGCTGGAGACAGGCTTATTTAAAATGCAAACTCATTCTCTGCCAGCAGGAGGCGCTTTTAGAGTGATAACACTAGCGGTTTCTCCAGTAATGGCTGTAATCACAGCAGCTCCGCTCATGAACGCTACTTTATCAGATCAAATAAAAATGCCATCGAAACTTTTCTGAAGACAGTCGGTTCCCTTCAGAGATACATTCATATAAAACATCCACGCCGTGTTTTGATTTTGAAACGTGCAGTGCTCATGTTTATTCAACGAAGTCAAACGCCACAAATAAATCAATAAATGGGAAACTGGTAATGTATATCGAAATATCGGAAATGTGTTTAAAAATCATATCACCGTTATTGAAAAAAATTATATCGCGATACATATTGATATTGAATTATTGTCCAGCCCTAATTCAGTCCATAAAACTGTCCTTCTTCTAAACGTTCATACACAGGTTGAAGGTTCTTTTGTCTGTTCATGTCTTCAGGGTGTAGCAAATCCATGAAGAGGAAGTTCATAGTCTCATGACTTTATTTTCTGACGCATGTGAAACACAGAAGTGGCTTTATTGAGGAACTCGCCAAATTCTAAAATGTTTCAGATATAATTTACTGAAGGTCACATTACTGCAAGGTAGTGTGAAAGACGCACCTGCTGATCATGGAGTCTAGAGCATTTTGTCTGCTGATGCTCTGCTGTTTTATCAATGTCTGCAAGCTTCATCCTCTCATTCGTCCCAGTAATGGACTTCGTTTGTGCCGCATAAACTCAAGTTTAGCAGCGCTGGAGGTTCTGCCAGGAGGAGGCTGGGATAACCTGCGCAACATAGACATGGGCCGGGTGATGAATCTGAGCTATTCCCAGTGTCAGACCACAGAAGACGGAGTCTATCTCATTCCAGATGAAGTCTTTGTCATTCCACAGAAAGTGAGCGGAGTGGAAACAAACTCGGAGATCATCATGTCATGGCTGGAACAAAAAAGCTCAACTTCAAGTTCCATCAATGCAGATGTTTCCTTTTATTCGGTGCTCAATGCAAAATTCTCCACAGAAAACCAGCGTATGAAAACCCACCAAGTGAAGGAGAGTTCTGTAACAGCACGAGTTCAAGTAAGTACAAAAGTAAAAATAGGAAATGTCATATTGAGAGTTCTATGTACTATATGGACAAGCAGATTGAATATATAATTTTCAAGTATTTCTATGTAAATAAGGAAAAATATAATTTTGAATAACCTACACTATGGCATCATAAAAATAGAAATATCAATTCTAATATCAAAATAAATAAAACTACATTTTTTATGAGCATCTAAAATAATAATAATGATAATAAACAAACAATTATCATTTAAAACAAATGATGGAAAAGTGTCAGTTGCTGTAATTGCTGTCAGTCTTTGGTTCATTTTCTCATATTATCAAAAAATTGGTTCTCAGGTCCGTAACCATCTGTACACAGTAAAGGCATATCCTGACTTCCTTCTGGACACCCGCTTTGCTCAACAGGCAGAGGAAATCGCAGATGCTATTGAAAACAATCAAACTCGTCAAGCAAATTACCTGTCAGAGAAACTCATACTCGATTTTGGCACCCATGTCATCACAAGTGTTGAAGCTGGTGCTACTTTGGTGCAAGAGGACTATTTAAAAATGTCTTATATCTCTAACAGTCAGTCAGATGTGTCTTCTGTTACTGCATCAGCAGGATTTAACTTTTTTGACAAGGTTAAATTTGATATTGGTGCCAGTACATCCCATGGAACCTCTGAAACTAGTGGTTATCAGAGTAACATCACATATTCCTTAATTCAGAGCCATGGAGGGGCTTTATTCTACCCAGGCATCACTCTGCAGAAGTGGCAAGAGAGTACGCTCAATAATCTGGTGGCTATTGACCGCTCCGGGCTGCCGATTCACTATTTTCTGAATCCATCAACATTCCCAGACCTCCCACAACCAACAGTAAATAAAATGGCTTCATCAGTTCGTCAAGCTGCAGAGCAATACTATAAAGTAAACACCATTCCAGGTTGTGTAAATCTAGATTCCAAAAACTTCAACTTTCAGGCAAATGTAGATGATGCATCTTGTGAGGGTCCAGTCACCAATCTTAGCTTTGGTGGCATTTTCCAACAATGCACTGCACTGACATCAGATGGAAATGTTATCTGTGATGAAACCGCACAGAAAAACCCAGCTACTGGTGATTATTCTTGCCCTCAGCAGTACAACACCACCCTATTACGCTCTGAGACAGTAGAACGAGGTTATAATCATTATGAATGCCACAGCCACTGCCGCAAATGTGGTTTCTTATGGTTGAGTACTTGTTGTGACCAAACATGTGGTGATGCTTACCGTGTCCGTCGTGCAAAAGTTGAAACTTACTGGTGTTCCACAACTCAGAAGACCCCCGAGTACTCTGGATACCTTTTTGGAGGTCTGTTTGGACCAGGCATGCAAAACCCACTGACCAAATCTAATAGCTGTCCTCCAAACTACTTTACCCAACACTTTTTGTCTAATGGCATGATGGTTTGTCTGAGCAATGATTATGAGGCCGGAACAAGATTCTCTGTGCCTTTTGCTGGTTTCTTCAGCTGTCAATCTGGCAACCCTCTTGCAAAGGGTCAAAATCACTGTCCACCTCAGTTCAGCCAACATCTTGCTTCCATTAGTGATGGTTGTCAGATATTGTACTGTGTCCAGTCTGGTGTGTTCACTGGTGGTCAGTTAAAGCCTATCCGCCTCCCACCATTCACAAAACCACCAATGGTCAGCATGATTGCAACAAACACAGTAGCTGTAATGACAGAAGGTGATCGTTCTTGGGTGAGAGTTGGAGAAACTAAGATGTGGAGACTGGCAAAGCCTGGTGAAATTAATCAAATGGCATCAATTTTTGACACATCATCTTCTCAGATGTCTGGAGGAGAAAAGGCTGGTGTAGCCATTGGTGTAATGGTTCTGGTTGCTCTTGTGGTTGCAGGAACGGTGTTTATAACGAAAAGAAGAAAGAGGTTTTCTGCCACCAGGTTGAGCAGAGGGTATGAAGAGATCCATGGTGAGGGTGAAAACGAGAGCAGTGTAGAGATTCAGAGAGAACAACCAAATGAGAATGTTAATGAAAACTCCACTCAACCCCTACTATCATAATCTTTTTAAGATGACTTTTCAGAGATTTACAGTTAAGCGTTATAATGTTATAATGAATATGATTAGCCATAGAAATAGTTGGCAGCAGCAGTAACATTCTTTAAAGGCAACTTTTTACATTTATTTTACAACTAACAAAAGTCTGATGAAGAGCCTGCGTGCTCAAAACGTCATACGCTATGCAAAAGTTTTTTAAATACATTTTTGATGCTTTGGTGTTGCCGACTTTATATTTAATTTCTCCACTTGTTTTTTAGTCGAGCACCCATTTGAGGTTGATGTTTGCATTTTTTGCCACTAACAATCCAAGCATTGGAATAAACCTAAAAATATATATTTTTTACTGAATTATAAAAAACAATTCTTCAAAAGAACAAATATATAAAAAATTGTTAAGAAAGACTGTACCGTAAATGTTTCAGAAGTCTATTTTACAGATTGTTGTGAAATAAGAATACTCTGAAATGAATCACTTTTAGAGCAGCTGAGGAAAAATACATAAGGGCTTTGTATTCAACATGATTTTCTACTGTTTTATTATTTTTTTACTGGTATATGTCTCTCTTTTTGTGCTTTTGTGATTAATAAATAGTTCTTAAAGAAAGACTGAGCAAATGTCATTAACTTCAGCATGCAATATGATCACAAACCTGACTTAGATTGTGAATAAATATAAGGACATGAAATTAAATTAAATTACTGCTACATTATAATTGTACTTGTTGTTATAGGGCGATTGTAATGTATTATTTTTCTTAGTAGAAGCTACAAGACAAAGAGTGTAACAACATTAGTATATCATTATCAATTTCCAAATCTAAGTTACTTGTCTTTCTCTATTTTAGGTTCTTTCATACTCAAGATGGCGCCAACTATCAGCTCTAACTTGCTTTTGCATGACATGAAAGCATAATGATAGCATTGCTATGTAAAATAAGGTTTGCCCAGAGTATTCAGTTAAACAGTGTTACTCTGGTCATTATTCAAAGACGTCATGTCTTCCAAGTCTCATTTCACCTCACCCACACACAAAAAATAACAGGAATTAGGAAAGTCAATCATCTACCTGGTCATACCTAATATAGACCTTTAGCTAAATATAACTACTTCCATTTAACAAGTTACTGTACCGACTTCTAGTTTCATCTCAACTTCTTGTAAGTCACAACACACAGTGAACAACAAAACCAGTGGGTAGAAATGAACAGTGGACCTAATAGGCTACATATGGGACCCCACCAAAAAAATAATAATTACATTTTTATAAATATTATTAAACATCAACTTAGTTATTATTATATAGAGTCACATGATCACCCTTTATGTGATATGTTACAGATCTGGACAGGATATCTCTCATGCGAAAGAAAAGTAAAAAAATTATCATTGTGGGAAAACGTACAGGCTACTTAGGCACACAATAATATGTAATTTTTAAAAATAGGAATCAAATCCAGATCATTCCAACGCCAACTGTCTGTCACTATTCCACTTACATTATGGCTATTTAAATAGAGAGACGGATGAATTTAAACCATTAACTTTGTACACAGCAAGCATGGCTAAATAGCGTAAGCTTTGTTTGTAGGCGCGCTTTGTAAATCAGGCGCGGTTCTCTATAGCGCTAGTCCTTCAGAAAAACACACCGCACAATCTCTGAATTCTATAATCAAACACGCCATTGTCGAGTAAAAGTAACTTACATGTTATGGACCTTCGACCGTCTCTGACTCTCTGCGCAACACTCCAATCCGTTCCTCAATGAATCAGTGTTTTTGAACAAACTGATTCATTAACTCACTCATAATAAACAAAAAGTCACTTGACGACACCTACTGGCGTAATAATGTAACCTCACTGACTGAAAAATCCCATCCAACACCTTTCTGTTTGACATGAAATTAATTTAATTAATCGTTATATATTTTTTTCTGGACTGTTGTAATGATTTAAATTGGCATTTTCCTCCATAAATGTTCATTCAAGAATAATATAATAATAATATTTATATAAAAAAAACATGTGGGATATATGTTCCTCTATATCCAAAATCTTCTGACCAACACTTTCCCATGCAATGTGCTAATGAATATGATTTTAATTTCATGATAGCATGTATTAATGCAATGAAAGTGAAAAGAAAATGTGTGCTACATTTTGTCATACACATGTCCGGCTTGATTCATGTTAACCTTGCACTTCACCCGCAATCCCTCATACAAAGTCTCACGAGAACCCTCCCCACTGCAAGCTGGATTCACAAAAAAAAACAAAAAAAAAAAAATCTAAATCAAAACAAAAACCAGTCCGCGGATGACTGAAATTGTCAGACAGAAAAAGGGCCTGAAAGGAAAGGACACTCCCTTCCCCAGACCCAATGCCATAGAATCAGGCTTTCACACAGTGCTCCTTTTCAGCATTAGCATTCCAGAAAGTGACTCTACAGCAAAAACATTTCATGAAGAAACTGTAATTTGGAAAGAAGAACAGAGAAAAGGATTTTTCTGAAGTAGGTCAATATGGTGGTGTAACACAGCTGGAATAGACTGTTGCATGAAAGCTACTCTCGGTGGGTAAAACTGATATTTTTTGAACAGATTAGATATTTTAGCAGATTTCAGTGCCATAAAAAATACACTGCACTCTGGAGTCTGGACTTTCATTATGTAATTTTACAATAATATTCTTACTTTTTTTTTTTTTACTTTGCATGTATATTGCCTCATGAATGTTTTTCCATCTGAGAAATAATGAAATATTACATTTGAACCCTCTGCATTTTCCCTTTAGAAATCATCATGGAGACAAATCATTGTGTTTTCCACGTGTTTCTCTGCATTTCTTTGATCTTGACACACTGGCACAATAGTTCAGCTTGCCACACAGGCTCTCAGGTAGAATGTGAGAAAGCCCCATTTGTGCCTGGTTACAACCTGGTGGGCGAAGGCTTTGATGTTGTCAGGATGCGCCGTAAAGGTGCATTTTTGATTGATGTCAAGTCACACATGGATAATGACACTTGTACCGTTTGCAAGAACCGTTTTCAGGGAGGGCAGATGCAGAAACTTCCCTCAGCTGTGCGGGACTGGCGTCCGTTCAGCCGCTGCAGCAAACAGCTTTCCAGTGCTCTTCATCATTCTGTTGACTCCCTAATGAAGAGTTCAACATCACTCATCAGTAACAACTGGGAAATGGATCTTAGCCTGGATGACATAGGAAAAGCAATTTTTGGAGGGAGCCATTCCGATATTGCCAAATTTGCCCAATCTCAGAATGCAATGGATAAGGCAACATTTGCCCTCCATGAAATCAGCTGCACATATTATAGGTAATTCCATATGAATTTATGACTAATTTTGCACTGTATTTATAATGATTTTTTGTTGTAACTTCTCCAGAGAATGATGACAATCTGTCTCTCAATATCTCTGAACATGCATACAATGTTGTTAGATGATTTGATAACTGAGAAAGCACATACAATTAATGATTTTTATCTTGCTATATACTTTGCATTTATTTAGTGGTCTCATGTATCTCATCCACGGTGAGCGAAATTAAATCTAAGAAATCCTAAATACTCTAATATGAATGGTTAAGGGATAGTTCA
Source organism: Sinocyclocheilus anophthalmus (assembly GCA_018155175.1). Taxonomy (NCBI): domain Eukaryota; kingdom Metazoa; phylum Chordata; class Actinopteri; order Cypriniformes; family Cyprinidae; genus Sinocyclocheilus; species Sinocyclocheilus anophthalmus. Next base: position 217,382 of record JADLZN010007641.1, on the reverse strand, counting down.
CCCAAAAATGAAAATTTTATGTTTATCTGTTTACCCCCAGGGCAAAAGAAACTTTGTTTCTTCGCTAGAACACAATGAAGATTTTTAACTCAAACGGTTGCAGTCTGTCAGTCATATAATGCATGGAAATGGTAACACGGCTTTGAGAGTCAAAAAAACATACACAAACAAAACCAAATTAAACCCTGCGGCTCGTGACGATACATTGATGTGTAAAGACACGAAACGATCGGTCTGTGCTAGAAACTGAACTGTATTTATATTGTTTTTTTACCTCTGATTCACCGCAATGTCTGAACTGTCCTGAGCGCGTTCTCAACAGCCGGCGAGTGATGCGTCTTCTTCTTCTTCTTGCTTTACGGTGGATCGCAGACTTATAAGTGCATTACCGCCACCTATCTCTCAAGTGGACCATTGACACTCCTAATTGAGATTGTAGATAGAGTGTCAATGGTCCATTTGAGAGATAAGTGGCGGTAATGCACTTATAAGTCTGCGATCCACCGTAAAGCAAGAAGAAGAAGACGTGTCACGCGCCGGCTGTTAAGAACACACTCAGGACAGTTCGGACATTGCAGTGAATCAGAGGTAAAAAAACGATATAAATACTGTTCAGTTTCTTGCACAGACTGATCGTTTCGTGTCTTTACACATCAATGTATCGTCACGAGCCGCACGGTTTAATTTGGTTTTGTTTGTGTATGTTTTTTTTGACTCTCAAAGCCGAGATTCCCATTCACTTCCATTATAAGACTGACAGACTGCAACGGTTTGAGTTAAAAATCCTTTGTTTGTGTTCTACCGAAGAAACAAAGTCACCTACATCTTGGATGCCCTGGGGGTAAGCAGATAAACATACAATTTTCATTTTTGGGTGAACTATCCCTTTAAGGCTAATGCCTCCGGTAAGGTTTAAGATGTCAAAATGACTCGATTCAAATGATATATCAAATAATCAAATCCATTTTGGCAATGGCAACAATACAGACACTTATCTGGACACTTGTAACTATGTAACTATTTAGATTTTTTTTAAAAATGCAAAAAAAACATCTTCTAAACCAGTGGTTCCCAACATTTTTTCCAGGGGACACCTATTTTATTCTTTAGCAATCCCCAGGTTGGGAACCACTGTAAACCATGTCTTTAACCAAATACACTTTGAAACTATAGTGTTGTATATTTTAGAACTAGTGGGGTGGATTTTGACAGACGAGCAGAGCCAAAGCACAACCAAAACAAAGTTATTCCGCAAGATGCATGTCGTTTTCTTTTTTAAGGCAGGCTAGTGGGCCCAAAGTTAGGCCTACATAATGTAGCTCTACAGCTGAATGTTATTGCTTTGATAACAAAATATCAGAGCAGGTGGCAACTACAATCAATTGTATAATTTAATATCAGTGCATATTTTCCTTGTGAGACTTAGGATTGCGTATTATGAGGAAGAGACTTTATCTCAAAGATGCTTCGATTAGCATGTAATCCTCATCTGACCAAACAATTTAGTCCTAAAACACTTGAAAAGTCAGCCAAATCATAATTTTATCTGAAAAACAAACCAAAAGCATGCTTTAATAAGTACTTTCTTATCACGTCCTTGACAAAATTACTGTCAAAAACACTGAAAAATAAAACGAGGCAAATCACAGTTTTATTTAGAAACCACAACTAGAATCTGCTGACAGATTACTTTTTGTTGATCATTTGCAGTTACAGAGTCACAGACCATCCAGAGCTCAGCACTGAATTCTCAAAACATCTCCGGCGACTTCCGACCCAATATGATGAGGAATCAAAAGCCCTGTACCGAAGGACTATAGATACTTATGGCACTCACTACATACGACAAGTTCATCTGGGAGGGCGAGTGAGGCGGGTCACAGCTTTTCGAACTTGTCTTGCAACCCTGAAAGGCTTCTCTGAGACTGATATCAAGAACTGCCTAAACATTGAGTTAAAGATGACTCTGGGGTTCCTGCCAGCTAATGTCTCGCTTTCCAACAAATGCTCTCACATCCTTAAAGATAACATGAACATGGGATTCTACCAGGGCTTCATGACACACAAGACAGAGGTGCTGGGAGGTGAGAAATACTTTCCAGACCTAGTTTTAAACCAAAGCCCAGCTGAAGCATACTCGAACTGGATGATGAGCCTGCATGACAATCCTGAGGTCATATCATATGCAATTTTCCCTCTCCATCATCTGGTGGCTGATCCCAAGGTTAGTGCCAATCTAAAAAGAGCAGTAACAGAGTATATTGAAGAGAACATGCTTCCCGTAGATCACAAGGAGAATCAAGGATGCTCACAAACACAAAATCTGGACCACAACTGCTGTCCTATGCAAGCCGGCCGTGGCAAGTTAGTAGTGATGGTGCAGAGAGCAGCAGGCCTGAAAGCAGATCTCTTCACACGCACTGACGGTTATGTGAAAGTCTGGTACAACCTCATGTATGAGGAGACTGAGGTGATTATGGACAATAATGATCCCGAATGGAACATCAGCTATGATTTTAGATCAATTGAGTTTGGTCATGAACTCATATTTGAGGTTTGGGACAGTGATGTCATTTATAATGACTTTGTGGGGAGATGTGTGGTCAGACCTGAACGTGGATCTCATTCACACAGCTGTAAATTAAAGAGAGGCATCCTGTATTTCACCTACAATGCTTCTTGTGAAGCTCATCTGACTGGACCCAGGTGTAGCAGATATTCACCAAAAGCATAAGACCTTGTATTTGTATAGAACAATTTATACAAAAAGAATATAAAGTATATTTCGGCATATTGCTTTTTAGGGGGGGGGGGGGGGGGGGGAACTAGTTAAAAGGTGAGAAATCATATCATAAACAGAGATGCATAGAAAAAAATAATCACAAATAATAATAAAAAAATTACATTGATTTTTTGGCAAAATTCCAGTAATAAGTGATATTTTTCTTTATTTTATTCTTATATTTTTTTTTTTCAAGACTAATAGATTTCAGAAGATTATTACTGTATTTGTTCTGCTACTGCAGAAAATAGTTTTGCTTTCGGTGGTCTTATTCCTGTGCGTGATTGTGGTTATGTATTGCAAAGTGAAAAGTATACGATTTTTTCATGTTCTGCAACAGATCATTCATTAAAACAAAACTGTCTACTGGTTCAATGAAGACCGTGCACAACGACTTTTCATTACATAAAACATGAAATTCCGCACTGTGTTTATCATGCCAAGGTCACTGGTTCATTTCCCAGGGAGCACACATAGTTATTAAATAACACAATGTCTTATAGGCTATAAATTGTATGCACTGAAAGTTACTTTGGAAAAAAATCTGTCATAAAATCAAATATAAACATAGAAGGTTTTTTTTGTTGTTGTTGTTGTTGTTTTTTCCCAGTGTTTTGCAAAAGCAAGCCTAAGTACATTATAGAGACAGGTATCCCAAAGGAAACAGAGGTTGGACATGTACATATAATCTTATCTTTCTGTAACATACTGTAGATAGAAACTAAAAAAATAAAAACTTTAGCATTCTTCCATAACTTTAAAGGAATGTAATTAACAGATAAACAAACAATACACAAAAGGACAGAACATAAACTGAAAAATAGATGAATGGTTTTAATTTTATCTAGGTGAACAAACAACACACAAAAGAAGATTCCAAATAAAAATGGCATGATGAATAGGTTTAACATTATCAGATAACTCACAACATACGTACATCTGGGAGGGCGAGTGAGTCGGGTCACAGCTTTTCGAACTTGTCTTGCAACCCTGAAAGGCTTCTCTGAGACTGATATCAAGAACTGCCTAAACATTGAGTTAAAGATGACTCTGGGGCTCCTGCCAGCTAATGTCTCGCTTTCTAACAAATGCTCTCACATCCTTAAAGATAACATGAACATGGGATTCTACCAGGGCTTCATGACACACAAGACAGAGGTGCTGGGAGGTGAGAAATGCTTTCCAGATCTAGTTTTAAACCAAAGCCCAGCTGAAGCATACTCGAACTGGATGATGAGCCTGCATGACAATCCTGAGGTCATATCATATGCAACTTTCCCTCTCCATCATCTGGTGGCTGATCCCAAGGTTAGTGCCAATCTAAAAAGAGCAGTAACAGAGTATATTGAAGAGAACATGCTTCCTGTAGATCACAAGGAGAATCAAGGATGCTCAAAGACACCAAATCTGGCCAAATTTCACCTACAAGGCTTCTTGTGATGCTCACCTGACAGGACCCAGGTGTAGCAGATATTTGCCACAAACTTAAAGGAACACTCCACTATTTTTGAAAATAGGCTCATTTTCCAACTCTCCTAGAGTTATACAGTACAGTTGAGTTTTATGCTAAGCTACAGCTAAAAGTGCTACCTCCAGACCCGGAGATCGACTGAATGGATTCTAAAATGGTAAAACTCTACGGTTTAACTGGAGTTAGAAAATGAGCCTATTTTCAAAAATAGTGGAGTGTTCCTTTAAGGCCTACATTGTAGGAATATCTCTGCATATTACTTTTACATAATTAAATGTAGTGCATGTATGGAAAATAGGGTTAAATTTGCATCACTCACATTTTCATTATTTTAGGGGCCCAAGCAGCGAAGGTGCCTGAACCCTATTGTCTTTGTAAGGATTTTCTTATTAATAGGGGCCAAGCCGTGAAGGGGCAAAGATATTACAGACCACGCTGGCAAACAGATATGGAATTCAAGTAAATTGGTCTTGAGGCCGTCTCTCCACAATGTTTTAGCGTTCAGACGGAGTCTGGTAACAGTCATCACAAGCATGACCTGATGGTACATGCGTAGTACGTACAGTGCCACCTAGTGGTCAGGAAATATGAAAAATTGATATTTTTGCTTGTAACTTCTGAACCGTTTGGCGAAAGAAAACAAAAACTAAAAAAATCACAAGATAACATTTATCTTAACCTACAGTATTTACAAGATTACTACAAGCCATTTTATTATGTCATGCATCACAATGTGAAGCTGTAGAAGCTAATTAAATAATTGCAACTCGAATGTTTCATGTTCATTTTTGACAAGTAACCTTATATTGTAGTGCGAGCAGTGATAACACATCAAAAGCAAAAATATACAATTCTTTTATGTTGTCTTGTAATAATACATCTGTTCTTCAGGTGACTCTGCAAAACGTGATCTTTCACCAGTTTGTTTCCCATTGGCACATATGAGGGTTAAATTATTTATATTAACATATGTACTGCAGAGGTTTTTCTTAGCAGAAATTTGAGTTACTAGGGTGTGCACTTGTTCACTTACAAGATTGATACTATCAGAGGGTTATATTATATGTAAGTCATATAAAGTCCTACTTCAATACTTCCAAGTTGTAGATCCTTATTTTTTTTTTTTTTTTTTTAATATTTATTTTCCACATTGTCATATTATTTATTCATCATTGTCATTAGGCTATGTTCCAAAAACATTCAAACTGGCTGCATTTGACACTATCAACCACAACATTTTTGAATAGGCTCGAAAATCATGTTGGCATAAGTGGAATTGCACAGACATGGTTCAAATCGTACTTCTCTGACCATCATCAATTTGTAGCAGTAAATGAAACTATCATATTGATCACAAGTTCAGTATATCTCAGTACTAAGACTTTGCTTTTCATCCTTTACATGCTACCCTTGGGAGATATTATTAGGAAACACTATTATGCTGATGATACTTAGTTCTATATTTCTTTGCGGCCTGACGAAACATACCAGTTCACAAAAACGGAAGGCATTGTTGACAAAAAAATCTGATGAATAGCAATTTCCTACCTAGAACAATGTGTCTAACACTTGATGGCTGCTTTGTCAAGTCTACATTGTCAGTTCAGAACTTGGGTGTGCTATTTGATAACAATCTTTCATTTAAAAGCCACATTTCTAATATTTGTAAAACAGATTTTTTTCCATCTTAAAAAAAAAATACATATAAATTGCGACATGTGCTCTCAATGTCAAATGCAGAACAGTTCATTCACGCATTCACAACCTCAGGTCTAGATTATTGTAATGCTGTACTCGGTGGCTACTCTGCAGGCTTAATAAACAAACTCCAGCTGGTTAAAACTCAGCAGCTAGGAAGTACGACCATATTAGCCTGGTTTTGTCAACACTGCATTGGCTCCCTTTTAAATATTGCATACATTTTTAAATCTTAATGCTTACTTCTAAAGTCCTTAATGGTTTAACACCTCAGTAAAAAGTGGAGTGGCATCTACGCTAATATTAGTCTGACTGTCTGAGATTACCATAGTCACCCGAATCCAGTCCTCTGCACAGACCCTATGGCCAGCTTCAAATACCCCCACCAAATGCTGGCATAATGTATCATGAATTTCAAGAAGGAACTGGATGAAATATTATGGATTATATAAATATATCATCCACAATCTGACTTGTGACATGCCCTGGAATTAAATCACACCATGTTTGTCTGTCTGGCCGTCTGGTCCCTGACTGAACCTTGTTTCTACCGAGGCTTTTTCTCCATTTCTGTCACTGATGGGAGTTTGGGTTCTTTTCCACTGATGCGTTTTAGCTTGGTTAGATGGGGACACTTAATATTATTAACTTTACTGCACAGACACTATTGGCTGAGAACTAAACGGAGCTGGATGACATCCCTCCAAAGTTGCTTTATAGATTAAACTCACTCCACATTTGAACTTTAAAGTTACTGAACAGAACCGAATCAACAATGAACTGATTTCCACTGAATAAGTCTTTACTATTGTCTTTTTAGAGCTGCTTTTCAGCAGAATTGAATTCTGTTTGCATCACTGAATCACTTCCGTTTATCGCTGTAAAGCTGCTTTGAAACAATCTGTATTGCATAAAGTGCTATATAAATAAAGGTGACGATGCTAATCCAATGTTGGGGGGGGGGGGGGGGGAGGTTAAAGTTTGAATTGAATTGGTGTGCACATTTTAATGGCAGTAGTACTAATCAACTTGCAATACTCATCAACAATCAAAAATCTTAATTTTAAGTAAATGACTGTATTATCTTTATTTAGAAAACACAATACAAGGAGATACACATTAAACAACAAAACTGTTAAAGTACAAGTATAACCAGTTATTTGCAGAAGTGCCTTTAGTCAATAAGGTCACAAATCTGGAACCAACTCACCAGTCCTATGTGGGCTAAACTGAGCTGGGTAAGTGAGGTACAGTCTTTTAGGCACATATGACATAGATCTCCAGTGTGGAATATTAACATGAGTACTTCAGGTGATCCCTGAGTAACACAACCTCCTGTGCATTTACTGACTACTAATATTTGGACATTGGGGGGGAAAAAAAGTGCTAGTCCTTACCAAAACCACATCAAATCAGTCTCAAGTTGCTGTGTTTACTCTTGAGGAGTGGAGGGAAATGTACAGACAACTACCACTCTGGCTTTCACATTCTTCAGGTTTCAAAGGCCCAGTGAGACTTTGAGCAGCTCTGCCATTTGTTCAGTTATAGCACCAACCTCATCTGAACAGAATTCAACACAAAAAGAATTAAAGAGCATTCAATCTATAGTGAAAAACCAGATACATAACTGATAATGTAGTAAAACCACCACAATGAAAGTCTCCATTTTAATAAATTACTTTCACTGGATTATCCAAAAATTGGAATTAAACAATTATTTAATATATAAACCATTTTTCATTGACAGTACTGTGATAAGATTTTGGTTATACCACCCACTACTGCTACTATAAAGGGAGGGTATTTTAAGGTTCATCTAGTAAATTGTGACCTGTGGGTTTGACAGAGGTTGGGTGTTGAAACTCACCTCCATCAGTGGTCATGTCCTGTTCCAGTTTCAGCTTCTCTTGTCCCACTCGGAGCATGCAGGCTTCAATTGAACCTCTGCTGATGAGCTTGATCACCTGCACTGTTCTGTGATGCATTTCATGAACCAGAAAAAACAGTTTTGTGAATTTAGTATTGTGTCATGTCATTACATTGTTTAGAGCATAAGAAAAATTTTGAAAAATACAATTTTTGAAAAATGGTATTTTATTCATATGTTATGCCATGTCCTCTGTAGAGGACATCGGGACTTTAAAAAGTCCCGTTTTTAAAAAAAATAAAAAGACATGAATAGACATGAAAAGGCAAAAAGAGTGGGATTTTGTTTTAACCAGAAATCAATTTTCATTTTTTTTTATACCAAACTTTATATAAAGATGATTCTCAACTAATGTTATGAAAGAATGATTTGATATACCATTTTTCTTTAAGCAAAATGTGTGTAAAATGGCCATAAACTAGTTTTTCCATTATATACAATGCATCTATAAACTATCTAATTTGCATTTTTGGGGCAACATAGAATGAACAAATAAGTGCAATAATGGGAGTAATAATTAGCAAGATTTTCATAATAATATCTAATATTTAATAGGAATATTGAAATATAATTTCCCTATTCATTTGTTGTGTCTCCCAAAATGTGTAATAAACATGCTTTAAGTCCTGGTGTCCTCTACAGTGGACATGTATGAATGAGTCCTGTTTATAACAGAAGGTCTATTTTGATTTCGTGAGATGTTGATTTATGACAAACAATTGGTCAATTAGTCAGATTTAAATGATAATTACAAAATATTATCATATTTCCCTAAGAGTGCTAAATTTGATAACTAAATGAAGGGTTTTCCCCAGTTTCATTTAAAGACCAAAGAGAGGGAGTGGTCATGGTGAAACAACCAATCATTTGGTATCTCTGAAAAGCCCTGAATGTGCTCTGTACAGAACAGGACATCCAGACTTAAAACTGGGCATGGAAAGTCTACAGCGAAATCGCCACAAACATGAATGTACTCTACAGGGACAAAACTCAGGCGGTTAAAGCCTAAATCAATATCTTTGATTATACGAACTGGTTTGCCCATTCGATGACAGCGGTCCTCTGCTTGTTTATCATTGAATGGATTGCAATCAATGTCATGCAGTATCACTGTGTTTGCAGAGGCGAGGTTGATCCCCTGCCCCCCAGCCCGGGTCGACAGGAGGAACACAAAAATTTCAGGGTTTGTATTGTATTTGTCAATGAGACCAATCCTAGAGAAGCCACAAGGGTTGAATTAGATTTGTTCAGACAGGCAGCTTCCTACTGGAATCTCTTTAGTTGTTCCAGATTAAAAAAAGTAAAAAAATAAATAAAATAAAAAAAGTGTAGTGTGTACAGCGGTGTCTGAATTTATACATTTAGGCTCATATGCAAATCCATTAAATGTAGATAGTGGATATTGAAATAAAATTAACTGTCTGAATAATTAATCAATCACATTTCATTGCTTGCAAAATGACAGTGAGGACAGTCAGTCCTGAACATCAAATCCGAAAAACAAATCTGAATTGAGGGCAGTTCAAATAAATTGAGTGAAGTGACGTGTGGCCAAGTATGGTGACCCATACTCGGAATTAGTGCTCTGCATTTACCCATCCAAAGTGCACACACACAGCAGTGAACACACACAAACCGTGAACACACACCCGGAGCAGTGGGCAGCCATTTATGCTGCGGCGCCCGGGGAGCAGTTGGGGTTCGGTGCCTTGCTCAAGGGCACCTCAGTCGTGGTATTGAAAGTGGGGAGAGAGTGCGGTACATTCACTCCCCCCACCTACAATCCCTGCCGGTACGAGACTCGAACCCACAACCTTTGGGTTATGAGTCCGACTCTCTAACCATTAGGCCACGACTTAATTGACTTAATTGACATGAGGTACTGAAGAAGGTAATAACCAAGTCATGCTCACCTCTCCGCCATGCGAGTAGAACCATACAGTCGAACAAAGTGATGGTCAGGTGTTTTGAGAAGAATCTCCACAATGTCCAGCATCATGGTGAACTGACTGAAAAGGACAACCCTATCACCCTTGGAAGAAAAAGAAAGTTGTTTTAAACACATCAGCAACAACAAAACACAAATTAAATTCAAATGACTCATCAGGAGATTTTTAAACAGCATCCAGACAAACCTTTTCTTTGAGCCTGGAGAGTATTTTGGTTAAAAGTGCAAACTTCCCAGAGTCTAAGAGGAGCGCTTTCTCCAGCTGAAACCTGCTGATGGAGCTGTACTGCTTACATAAACTATGCAGCTCAAAATCAGACATCACTTCCATGTCCTCCTGGATCAGCGCAGGGTCGGCATCAAAATGTGTCGGCTCCTAACATAAGCAGAACCATGTCAGCTCAACAATGGTATGCAATGCAGCAGTGGTTCTCAAAGGAATAGTTCATCTGTCATCATTACTCACCCACAATTCAAGCTTTATTATTCAGCCTCTTTTACATATTACTCTCCCAATTCTCACCTTAAGCATGGCTTTACTCATGGCAGCCAATTTGTCACTGGTGTAGTACTGGCGGTGCAGCAATGGATGATTAGCCATCTTTCTCAGCTGCATCATCACATTACAAAGCTCCCGCTCTGAGGACAAAGAGAAGATAGGAATTGTGGGACAGACGATCAGAGTTAGAAAAATGGTTTTCAACATTCCCACTTTGTTTTTCACATCCTCTAGCTTAGAAGGAACATTTTTTTGACAGCCCCTGTATAATTTGTCAGATAAATCTGAATACAATATAAGCAAACAAAAAAAACAGAGTGCAATACTCCTAGACAGCACATTAGCATATAAAAATGAATAGCACATACTGTCTCCATTCGGAGTCTTCTTTAGTCTTTTGAAAAGTTTGTCATACAGCTTCTGCTGGGCGTCACTCATGGGACACATTTCAATACTCTCCACTTTTGGTGGAAGCTGTTTCAACACCTAGAATGACATTTGCAAAGTCACAATCAGGGTGGGAAAAAGATATATTGGACATAGTAATTTCCAGTACAGAGGAATGATGTAGATAAATTTACTTTGATGGATCACTATTTCTGTGAGATTTTCTCAATAATGAATCTGATCAGATCATAATCACAGTGAAAAAAAGTGTCTACCTCACTCTTGACTCGTCTCAGAATGAATGGCTTCATGATAAGTTTGGCCTGTGCAATTCTTTTCTTATGAAAACTGCTTTCTTCCTCTGATGACCTCTGAAACCAAGCATATGTGCAGAAAGTGAGATGGCATTCTGTCTATAATGATTATTGTGTCCTTAAAATGGATAACATTTAGATACATTTCTGGAAAGATGGCAAAGATAGGATTATTAATTAGACAATCTGTGCAGTCTGTTGACTAGGGATGTCAACGATTAATCAACGATCGATTAATTGTCAATAAGAGATTTAACCAATTAAAGCTATTGATGGTCGATTAAGCAATTTAGTTTTGGGGTGTGTGCGGCTAATGCGCAAAACACGAGCAGCAGACACGAAGAAGCGGCAGTGAGTGACGGGGACGGAGCTGGGTGTTTTGTGCAAATAATTCACTAATGTACAAATTACGCTTTTAATGTGATCCAAACTTTAACAGTACATTAAAATAGAAACACCAAAGTCCTTTAACATGGAATGGAATAGAAATTTAGTAACCAAGTCATGTTTAATTATAATTTCCCCCGGTTATTGTTTCATATCGGGCTCTGCGCTTTGACTGGACTGTGGGACACGAGCAGGACAGAGCCCGTCTCTTCTCATATCTTCAGGTTTTCTCCCAATATTCCGAAACAAATGACACCGTTTGTAAATGGTCAGAAAAGCTAATTTAATATACATATAAAATTCATTCCTACACTAATTGTGGCCAATTAAATTTTCATACGAGCAAGTGTGTTTTGCCATAGTAACGTTTGGGATAATTTTATTTTAAATGGCAATAATCTCAATTGCAAACATTGCGATTGTGTTTTAAAATACAATGGAGCACAATGAAACCATTTAAAAAGGCGCATTCAGTGGTCTCTGTGACAGGATATGAAACTAGGGGTGCTCCGATCAGGACTTTTGAGGCCGATCACCGATCGCAGAAAGCAGTATCTGCCGATACCGATTCTTTTTAAAGCCTTTTTTTTATAATTTATAACTATTTATAGTGATAATCCAATCAGGATTTTTAGACATTTATTCAGGGACTGAATTTCATTTTTGAAAATGGGGGGAATTCCCCTCTTAGGTGACTCTTGTGAGAGGGGAAGCAGCACGGACTGTGCTACTGATCCGTGGCTGTTTACCACAAACACAACATTTATCCATTATTTTGATTTCAAATCCAAACGGTCACTGAAAGCAATTGCAATTCTTTTTTTACACAGTACAGCAATACAATCTTTTACAGACATGTTTAAACAATAAATATAAACTACACATTATTCAATGCTTTTTACTTTAGCATTTACTTAGATTTAAGTTGCTCAAGCAAGTGGCAAAACGTTTAAACTACTTTTCTTACGTTATCACAAGCTTACCATTGACAGAAATAGTCAGCTCTACTGCCTTTCCTTTTGCATTGAATTCTTTATTACAATCCTGCAGTTCATAAAGAACTTCGTTTTCCTACCTCCACGAGTGCCATCTAATATTACCTTGTTTATCTAAAAGTGCTCTTTCACATTTAAACCTAGCCAAAAAGCCATATGTGTTGACTGTGAAACACATTAGACTTTAATAATATGCATTTATGGTGTAGTTACTACATTTTTTGTGTCAATCCATGTTTATATTTACTGCAAACAATGCGCTGTACTTTAATTCAGCGCTTGCAGCGCAACAATAGACTCGGTGCAGACACGATCTCTGCACTGCTGCAGACGCAACGCTACTGGAACGCACTGACGGACAGCAACCGTGTGCAGTGTGCACGCTTTATTAATCTGTTAGCATGAGCGCAGAAAAAATATGCGCCACATTCGCACTGCAAATGGAGTAATGTGAATCTGGCTTTATGTGTGTGCACTGCGAGTGTGTATGAGTGCACGGTCTCCAGGAGAGCGCGCAAACGCTGAATGGCTAAACACTGGCAAGAATTAAAAAGTTATGCAATTTATAAACTTTAGTGACGAAGTGACACTGCCTCGATTGTGCAAGTGAAAATTCCTGTCAACTGTTCTGCGTGCAGCTTGCTTATAGACAGACGCGATGTGATGTTGGAATACATTTGACAATATTTTGAGAGAGAGGTGGCCGGTGATTGCTCATGCTGTTTGTAAATTACGTCTCACAAAAGGTCAAATTACTTTATCGTATTTAATTAAGAATATGGAAGTGAGTACTCCCTACACCACACCCCGCATTATAATTATTTCACCGCGCAGGACAGAGGAAGAGACGGGCCGCTGCATGTCGTGCCAAAACCTCTCACGGCAGGCGACATCAGCTTGAGATCGTTTTTGAGATCTGCATTTTAGGACTGCCGATCAATATCCCACAGCGATTATCGGACGATAGTGAGCGGTTAGCCGACAATTGGAGACCCCTATATGAACAGCCAACAATAGCTGCATTAAAGTAAAATATCCCAAAATAACTTATGGGCAGCTCTCTTTATTTTATCAATGATAAATACATCTATTAATTACAATCTACTACGAGGCCTTTTATTGAGACTACAAAACATTTCATTTGGGTGAGGAAACGTTGCTTTGAGTGACTGAGTAGCATTTGCACATCCTGTCTGCTGGTGGACTATTATGCCACTGACATAGAGGACACTTTGCAGATTATGGAACGATTAATTGATCGCTAATTTAAATGGCGATCGATCATTTGAATGATCGAAATGACATCCCATTCTGTACCGTAGAGAAAATTTTGGAAGATTGTGAGTGTGTGCTGGAGAACATGGAGGGCATGATGCCAGTTCAGAGGGACATGACGCCAGAGTTGTTCTGTGATAAAGGCGTTCCTGCAGCAGCAATCCGGGCTCAGCCTGTAGAGAACAGGTATAGATAAGTACAACGTTCTCACCTTTCTCTACATACAGCACTTCCCAAATAGCCTCAAAAGAGAAACTGGCCAGTGACAGCATTCTTTAAATATATTTACAATGTTATGATGACTGCTTGTACTGACATTGATGGCCATAAGGTGGTGGTAGCGTAGGGAGTTCATATTTTTCAGCATGTGGCCCTCATCAAACACTGCATACTTCAGCCTCAGCTTGCGGAACAGACTGCGGTCATGGTCATTCCCTATTGTGAGATTGTAACTAATACAGATGAAAGAAGAAAGGATGAACAGGCAAGTGTTAACACCACTGAATGCAAGTGACTTACATAAATACATAGTCAGGGCAACAATATATAAGTACTGTAAAATAATATGGTGAGTCATCTTATACTTACGTGGATACTATGATGTTGAATTCAACTAAGCCACTGAGTATGTCTTGTCGCAAGTATCTGCGGTCTTCCACAGACCCTACAAGTATAAACACAAAAGAATAGAGAGAGGGGGAAAAAAAGGATTCTGTATTAATATGTATTATTTTGCACTGGGTTCTGAGACCACACTGAAAACCTGGGACTCAATCTAATTTACTCTTTCAAATTTGTTTTACAAAACAAAAATTTTTATTTTTAGAGCATAATGTGCTTGCCTGAAAACTAACTCACCATAGTAAATAAGAACTTTAAGACTGGGACACCAAAGACCCAGTTCACGAACCCAGTTATCTGCAAAGAGAGAAATTAATCATCAAGCAACAATATAGGGACAAGTTTATATGCTACAATCCCACTGAAATAAGTCTCTTACCCAGTGTGGACGAGGGTACGGTAATAAGATGAGGGCCCTTGATTCCATTTTCATACAAATGAGCCAGGAATGAGATGGCCTGAATAGTTTTACCCAGCCCCTGTGGAAAGATCAAATCACTTATAAACAATATCTGTGATAATAGTCCTTTGCTTAAAAGGAATCAGAAACCTTCTTGGATTTCATGCCTTTGAAATCAGTATGACAGTGACTCACCATTTCATCTGCCAGGATGCCACTCAGCTTGTGCTGGTGTAGAAGAATCAGCCATTTCAAGCCGATCAGCTGATATGGCTGGAGTTTGAAACTTGAAGTCAAAAACAAGTAAAAAAAAAATAAATAAATTGCATAACCCAGAACTGCCAACCTTGGAAATTGTTTTTTTTTGAGTACCATCAGCGTGGTGGGCGAGGGGGTGAAGTGGGGGTAAACCGTAACGGTTTAGTAAATTTTTGCCATTTAGTTTTTTTTAATGCAATTTAAAAATGAGGGAAAAAAAAAAACTAGTACACTTTAATTAAAACTCCAGTAAAGTTCTGTATAGGGCTGGGCGATAATGAGCAAAAATTCATATCTCTGTATTTTTTGGCTGATTTGCAGTATATGGTAGCCTATATATCTCAGTATTTTGGATTTGGATTAAACAAATAAAGTGAATGTAAGCATATAGGCATATATTATGTGCAAAAAAGGGTTAAAAAACAGCATGAACATTGTAATCTAAAAACAAATAATCCTTTTAAAGCAGAACTTAAAGTTACTAAACTAAAAATGAAAATAATAAAAAGCACAGACTAATTGTAGTAAAAGGTATTTTATTACAATTCCACTTTACAGTTAGTGCTATCATACAAATACACTTACTTGTAGGTTTAAACTTCTACATACGTCACATTTATTGTCCAACTACAAATATTTCAGCAAATTGTATATTTTAGTCAGTTATTGCGCTCTATTTCATTGAGCTCTGTCTGTTTGGCACGCTCGTTCTAAATGAAGCCTGTGGAGTTTAGCGGAGAATCGCAAAGCAAAAGCTCATGCACTTCTGACAGCAAAATGGAAATTTTTCCATGACTTTCTAACATTTACAGACAGAGGATATACCTGTGAAATGTAAGTTATGCATTAAGGAAAACAGCACATCTCAAACACATTAAATAGCGCGTCTCTGTCAGCCTCACACGCAGCCTTTCTGTCAGAGCATCTGACGGGGCGAGCGTGAGCCGCTTTGAACTGAAACTATAAACGATAGGCTACTAGGAGAGAAATAAAATGCAGAAATTATTTAAATGCAAAAACAAACAAAAAAACGCTCTGACTGGTTGAACTCTTCATCTTTTTCTGTTGCTTGTTTTGAATACTGCGCGTGGACAGAGGCGTCACTAGAGTTTTGCGTAGTTTAGAGTGACAAATCGTACCAGCATACTTTGAGGTCAAAATGCGTGTATAATGAGAATAGATAAACTCACTTGCGGTTCAGGACTTTGGGTTGCTTGATGGAACCCATGCCTGCTTCTATGACCTGGGTAACATCTTTAGTCATTTTCTGTGCAATCTTCTCACATCTTCCCATAAGGTCTCTAACCACCTGCCTCTCCTTAAGCACGACCTTGCAGCCATGTACCAGATCTATAGACAGGCCATTATCCTTATAGAACTGCTCTTTCTGAAAGAAAAGGAACAAAATTAGCGCTTTTCCACCATGGGCCGAATGGTTAATGTAGCTAAATAGTACAGTTCTGTACCAATTAGGGCTTGCTAACATACTTTGTTTGTTTTTCCCAATCGGGAGTTGCCACGTCAGACAAAGCCTTTCCACCAGTATGGTTCACCTGTCTTGTCTACCGATAACTAATTGCACTGAATTCAGTGCATAGAATGGTTTGGAATATCCCCATTTTGTTACCAAAACATTTCAAAATAGTGTGACAGATTTTAACACCTTTAAACAATTAGATAAAACCCGTCAGTGGGCATGAATACAAACCTGACAAATATGAATCACTGCCTTCACAGCCAAAAGAACTAATCCCCTCTGAGCACTTCAAGAGTCATTCAACCACAATAACATAATTCAGAGTGACAATTAACATGGCAGTGCAGATTGCACACATAAGATTCTTACCACATCTTTCCAAGTGTTGAAAGGCCTCAGCGAAATGATCTTCTGGGCTTTTTTGATTGAGCAGCCAGATATTAGAGCCAGCTCATCTATGGAAGCCTCTTGGAGAAACTGAATGATCTGGTCCTGGAGATTGCCAGAGATGCTGTCCTCATCCTCCGAGTCCAGATCATCAGAGATACTTTCAACATCACTGTCAATCTCCTCTTCATCCTCAGAGGCACTGACATCATTTAACAGTAATTCATCGCCCCTCTTCCGCTTAAAGGATGTGTTTTTGGTCATGCTTTTGCTGACTGCTGATTTTTGTGTTTTTGGAGTAGACACACTAGAAACTTTTGGCACATGAGACGGTACTGCTGTCAGCCATCTTGACAGACTAAACGAGCTGTCAGGCTTTTGTGAGCTCTTGTCCTTTTTTCCCCTGGAGTAAGATGATTTCGACTTTTGTTTTCTCTGATCCTCTGGTGAAGTTGAACCTGAATTTAAAGTGATAAGGCATAGATGGCTTTAAATCAGATCATTCTCACCTTAAAATTTCTATTTGGACTAAATCTTCAACTGTAGCTGAAATGCAGTAATAATCACCTGTTGATGAAAACACAAGCAGTGATCCCAAGGCATTCTCATAGTCCCAGTCATGCTCTCTCAGGACATCCCTCAAGACCTGTTAAAGAAATTGAAGATACAGACTCTCCAGAATATCCCAGTACTCTTGCATCAGTATAGATTTCAACCTCTAGCCTACCTCTTTTTCAATATTAGGCAGTTTCTTTTTCAGCTTCTTCAACAGAGCCTCCTGCCTCTCTCTGCTTGGCTCTTGACTCTTCTCATCATCAGAATCTTCTTCCTCATCCTCAGATTCCGAAGCTGAACGCTAAATCACAATCAACAGCCATTTAAAAAGGAGTTCACCATATTAAAGCCATGGGAAAGATGTTGGGTCTAAAAATTTATTCAAATGGATCCCTCACCACAATTTTTCTCCTCTTTGTTGGCTGATCGTTATCATCATCTTTATACCTCGCTTTGCCTTTCTGTCTGCCTGAATCTGCATATATAAAACAGTTTTGATTTGAATTACAAGTTATAATATTGTATGCAAAAATGGTTCACGCTGTGATTGACCTATGAGAATTGCAAATAATAAAAACAGTCTTACCGTCATCTCCATAAACCATCAAACAATGTGCTATAGCTCCCTCCAGCGTGCTGGTGTTTTCAACTACCTGTCACAATATAAAGTAACACAAGAGCATAAAATCTACAACGTTCACCTTAGGGGTGGGCGATATGGCAAACGTATCATATCACAATTTTTTTTCAGGAAAATCACAATTCTATCACGATTCTTTGTCACGATGGTTTTACTATTTTGCAACTTGTTTTAAAAACAAAGCCTTAAGGTAGCAAAATATCAAATAAAAAAAGAATGACAGATATTTAGGCCAAAGTGGGTGAAGATAAAAATCTTTGTCATTATTTTATAATTGTTATTAAAAAACAAAACAAAAGATACAAATTACAAATGCATATTATATACAAATAAAACAAACAGTGCTTTATTTTTCAAGTAGAGTGGCGTATTTATTTAGCAGTAACATTCAAGAAATTGAATTAACAAATATAAAAATAAAACACTATACTTCACTGTATAAATTATACATTGATTCTTATTAAAGCAACTGTATTAAGGTTTTTCAGTCAAGAGCAGTGAGTGGTTTTTCTGTTTTTGTTTTATTAACATTAACGGGACAGTGCAAGCAAAAATGAAAATTCTGTCATCATTTACTCGCTCTTAAGTGGTTTTAAACATGAATGAGTTTCTTTCTTCTGTTGAACAAAAGTTATATTGAAGAATGTGGGTAACCAAACAATTTCTGGTCCCCATTGACTTCCATAGATTTTTTTTCTTCATACTATGGAAGTCATGGGGACACAGCACTGTTGGTAACCCACATTCTTTAAAGGTGACATATTATGCCCCTTTTTGCAATATGTAATATAAGTCTTTGGTGTCTCCAGAATGTGTCTGTGAAGTTTCAGCTCAAAATACTACACAGATCTTTATTATATAATTTTTGAAAATGCCTATTTTGAGTGGAAGCAGAACCACGCTGTATTTCGGGCCCGTCTTAACTGCGAATGAGCTGCGCTGCCCGGCCCCTTTTCCAGAATATAGCGCACCTTTACAGCTCGTTCTGCTAAACATCTGGTTCGGATATCACGCTGAAACATGCTTTTTTAAAAACCATATTAAGTTTAACTTCTGATATAACGGTTTTCTGAGTGCAACATCCGAAGCACATGGACATAAAGCGGCTGCACGGCATGTGAGTATTAAACTAAGTTCTCACCAGCACACAAGTTTACGTTTAAAAACACACATGAGTTACAAAACAGTTGGTTATGTCTGTGAATGTAAACAGCTTGGAAATAAATTGCTTGTTTATTTTAGATCTATGTGGCAGCAGCAATACAGTAGACAAAATAAATCAATAAATCCCCGTTCTCTTGTCTCCTATGATTGGGACTCAATGTTTTCTGTGCTACGTCTGGTCAGCCCAAGACAGACAGTTAGCATGGTTTTGGCTCAACTGTCCGCCATGGCATTAGAGCTGGTTCACACCGTTGTCGCTTGCGAAAAAAGTCACAATGACGGTGCTTGAGTGGAATTTTTACAGATTACGGGGCGGTACTATTATCATGAAGATCCCTTTGCCACGTCCACCAACATCAACGCCTTCCTTTTCTCAGACGCTTGCAGAAAAAAGGCTTACCAAAACAAAGTGACTGAGTTAATCTTTTTCCACATTTCCTTGGTTGGTAGATGCACCAGGGACCTGATTATAGCACTTACAACCTGTAAAAGTCAGATTTTCATGATATGCCACCTTTAACTAATACTACTTTTGCTGTTGAGGCACAGAAGAATTAATACAAGTTTGGGACAACTGAGAGTGATAATAATGATAGAATTAAAATTTTTGGGTGAACTATTCTTTTAATGACAAGCGGCAGCATGTTTGCTACAATTAGTCTGCTGCTGCTTTAAGAGCTGCACGCATCTAATATACAGGCATGCATCTGTTTCTCTCTCAACTGTTTACTTTCATTTCAGACATAACCAACTGTGTTATATGTAATCCTTGTGTGTTTTTGACAGTATTAATAGCCTGTCAAACAAATATCGCATCCAAAATGAAAGTTTTGTTTACATAATAAATGTATGTGTACTGTATATATTTATTATGTATATATATATACTATATAGTTCATTCATTCATCTATATTTTCTTATTATATTAATATCAATATTTTATATATAAACAAAACATATTTTTCTTAAATATATACATGCGTGTTTGTTCACTTCTACATACATAACAAATAGTGTACTTTTGTGATTGCGAAGTGCAGTGTCCCGTGAGCGTAACTCTACTGCTAAGTTAACATTTGATGTGAATGTAGGGCTGGACAATAATTCAATATTAATATGTATCGCGATATAATTTTTTCAATAACGGTGATATGATTTTTAAAAACATTTCCGATATTTCGATATACATTAACAGTTTCCCATACATTTATTTATTTGTGGCCGTTTGACTTCATGAATAAACATGAGCACTGCACGTTTAAAAAAAAACGTCACAGGTGTTTTATATGAATGTATCTCTAAAGGACTGTCTTCAGAAAAGTTTCGAAGGCATTTTTATTTTATCTGATAAAGTAGCATTCATGAGCGGAGCTTCTGTGATTACAGCCGTTACTGGAGAAACCGCTAGTTTTATCACTCTTAAAGCGCCTCCTGCTGGCAGAGAATGAGCTTTCATTTTAAATAAGCTCGTTTCCAGCAACGTTTCCAGTTTTTTTGTTCAATTTTTTTGTTTTCTGCAGCAGCTTGGAGCACTTTTCATACCCTTTTTTCTTGCTGAAGCACATTTGTTTCAATCTATCAGAATAATCAGCCTACACTACTAGTCAAAAGTTTCTGAACAGTAAGATTTTAATGTTGTTTTTTTAATAGAAGTCTCTTCTGCTCACCAAGCCAGCGTTTATTTGATCCAAATTACAGCAAAACAGTAACATCTTGAAATATGTTTACTATTTAAAATTGCTTTCTATTTGAATAGACTTTAAAATGTAATTTATTCCTGTGAATACAAAGCTGAATTTTCACATCATTACTCCTGTTTTCAGTGTCACATGATCCTTCAGTAATCCTTCTAATATGCTGATTTGCTGATTATCAATATTTAAAACAGTTGAGTAATTTTTTTCAGTATTCTTTGATGAATAGAAAGACCTAAAGATCCGCATTTATCTGAAATAAAAAGCTTTTGTAACATTATACACGATTCCATTCAGTATCATTTTTATTATTTTTTGGGAAAGAAATTATAGAAATTAATACTTTTAATTAGCAAGTATGCTTAAAATTGATCAGAAGTGATGATAAAGGCATTTATAATGTTACAAAAGATTTCTATTTCAGATAAATAGTGTTCATATCGATATCGGAATTATATCGTATCGACTGAAATTAAGAAATATATCGTGATATCAATTTTGGCCATATCGTCCAGCCCTAGACTGAATGTATGTCGCGTTGCACAGTATTGAGATGGCAGCGCTAGAACAGCAACTGATAGAATGTGCGCTGTAGCACGATACTACGCTATTTCTTCAAAAGCAGATTGTGGAGACATTTTAATCGTCCACGATCAAAAATAGTTATATCACACACCTCTAGTTCACCTGCTGTATTGTATTGATGTTACATCAATGAGAAACTCATTACCTCCAATAGATCTTTCTTGCTCTTCTGAGGGAACATCTCTATTAGTTTGATGATTTTGTCCTCCATATCCTTACTTATCTGGTGCTTGGTCACTGATGTTGTATCCCTGTGAAATAACTGTATGCTATCACTAGATACAGACTAGAGAGTGTGTTTAAATGTGAACATTCATATTTGCAATGAACTCTCATAATGTAATCAGTAAGCTTGATATCTAAAGAAAATGTGAGTAGCAGCAAATGTGTCCAAGAGAAGACATGCTGCAGATTCACTTCTGATAAACCCATAGTCTCGCTTACTTGCCCGTCCTGACAACTTTGTCATCGGTAGAAACATCCTCTAATGCATGTCTTGATGCCTTGCCTGATGCACATCGACCATCTGTCTTTCTCTGGTGGGCTGGAAACAGAAAATTCAATACTGGATCAAGACATTTCGGCAGACAATATCTTGTGACTGCATCTTTACAACATGACAAATACTACTAGTACGTTGTAAATAGGGTCTGATATACTGGTAAACAAAAACAGAGAGCAGGTTATTTCGAGAATCAGCGTCAACCCCATAACAGAGAAGAGAAGAGAAATATCTTCCCACTGGCCACCTACACGGAGAACCTTACTGATACAGTACAATACACACTAGCATTCCATCTCTTATCAACAATCACAGACTAAAAAAAAAAGCGTTTACGGCACCCGGCATGCTGTCTAGGTAGAAAGCTCACAAGATTCTGAGAAACATCCATCATGAACGCTGAACAAAGCCCCGGCTGGGAAATGGCAGTTTTTTTCTTACCACGTTGATTTTCCTTATCGGAGTTGGATCCGTCCGACGATTTACAGTGACTGTCGGCTGCGTTGTCCCTTTGGAAACGGAACCGGTCTAGGTTGAAAAAGCTCATTTTAATAACAATATGTTCTGTTATGAGAATCCTCTGTCTGTCTCGCGCGGTCTTACATCGGCCGGTGATGCTCGAGCACTTGATTGTGTTCGATAATAAATACTTCAGGACAGCATCATAACCCCATCGATATATGATATAAATACAACACTGAACTGCGTAAGTGACTCGACTATTAATTCAATTAAATATTTAAGGTTTAAATTCTTTAGCTTCAAAGGCAGCGGTCATTTCTGAATACAGCACATAACACGTTCCCGCCACCGACTGGCAAAGCGTCATTTCCGCTTTTGAGCCAATAACAAGACAGCGGCTTTTTCCCTTTAAATTGTCGGTCAGGATTTTATAAATATTAAACTTCACCATTTTACAGGTACAATTATTTAAAATAGAAAGTTAGACGTATATAAAATATACTAATGTATACTATATAAAAGTGTATAAATGAGGAAAGCTAAATACTAAATAAATGTTAAAGTGTATTCTAGATAGATATAGATAGAGTCTGTAAATTTAGATGTTATAGTTATAGTCTGCAAATGCAAAAAGATTAAAAGACGTCATCAAAACTTTTAGAATACCTTTGAAAGAATTTATTAAAATCATCTGGAGAAGTGTTTCAAAGGCTACAGCAGTGCATTCACATAGGCTATCTGGTCGTTCTTAATATATAGATTTTTTAACAATATGCTAGCTTTTCAGTAAGATTAATGGTGACTGAGGGAATTAATTACCTTGATAAACAGCAGTAATTTTAAGAATAGATAGATAGAGAACACAAATTCTGAGAAGGCTATGGGACAGAATACTTGGCTACACGTCACGTAACTTATCTATCTATCTATCTCTATCTATCTATCTATCTATCATCTATCTATCTATCTATCATCTATCTATCTATCTATCTATCCAAGTGCACACACACACACACACACACACACACACACACACACACACACACACACAGCAGTGGGTTACAAGTTCGACTCTCTAACCATTAGGCCACAACTGCCCCCTATAGATAGATAGGACAGATAGACAGACAGACAGACAGACAGACAGGCAGGCAGGCAGGCAGGCAGGCAGACAGATAGATAGATTATTTTACAATTACATTTTGACATTGCACATGGGATGAATTTTAAATTAACATAATCACTCCACCCATCCACTAGGTGACACACTTGTATTACAAAGCTGCAGTTAAATCTCTTGCCTGTCTGTAAAGGGGCGACACTGAGTCTGTTTCTGTCCTTGAACAGACTGGCAACAGGTTCTCAAAACTGAGACACTTACAAAGCTTTTGTGAGATTGTTTTTTTTTCTTTCTTTTTTTTGCTGATTTCAAATGTAGATCATATTTCATTCTGCATTTCCACAATGTAATTGGTTACTTTAACATTGCGATTTGAGTTATTGGGATCACCTGGACAAATGTTTAGAACAGCAGTGCAAGCACAGACTATCTGATCATTGTTAATATGAGATTTTTAGCAAGAACTCACAGAGGGAATTATTATTTACCTTGATAAACATTGGTATTTTCAGGAAGAGTTGGCACCTATCCACACACTACCGTAGAATCAATGTCAAAAGTACATGTACACAGTATGCAGTCCTGAATTGAGCTGAGTATTCCATGCCGCCACTCTGTCTCCCTTTCCTTGTTACTATGGAGATTCCTATAACTTACACTAGTGCCATGTACACAATGGGCACACTGACATTGAGTTTGATCAGACTCCTGACCCTAAACAGCAGGGAACTGAATCAGGGACCCCAGTTAGTTTACTGCAGTCTCATGGCATAAACTCCATTCCATCATTAGCAAAGTAAAGATAGTTACAACATTAAATAATGTACTACAAAGTGTGTTACAGTTTTTCTGAATTGCTAAAACACATTTCTTGAAACCATCACTCATTTTCTCAAAACTCAAACTAAATTCACGAAAACTCTGACTCTTCCATCAAAATCAAACAATCACACCAAAACCATTTCACTTGCACTCAAAATCAAACGCTGCACTCAGATCACACACACACACGAGTCAATAAAATAAACACTACAGAACATTCATTAGACACTACAGAGAAAAATGGAGAACACAGCATCCAGAACATTACAGAAAAAAAGTATATTGTATTGAGTAAACAATTTTGCAATTTTGTAAAAAAGTATAGTAATCGCAACTTAGTAAGGTAAATATATTGTATAGGCCTATTGTACAGTATGTACTGCAAGAATAGTATTGTGCTGAATATTGAAAAGTACGGAATGTTTATATATATTCAGCACTTGGATACTGCAAAAACACTGTAGTCCAACTGCAAAGGCCAAAAAGGTCAAATACAACTATAAATGAATAGCATGTTACAGGACACTCAAATACTGTAAGTTGTGCAATTGTAAAATCACGGTCAATGAGAGATTCATTCTGTCTCAGCATCATGTCTTTGTGCTTGAGTCCGGCCTGAGGACTTTGTCCACATCACAAGTAACGTTGTCTTTTTTGCTAGACAGAGAAAAAACCCTCTGGTCTGATAGATCCAGCCTTGATAACACTCTCTAAATCTTACTCTTTCTCTCTTCATCCTCCACTTCTTACATATACTCTTGCTCCTCTCCATCTCAGATTGTTTCCATCTATTGTTCAAATCATCATTCAGTCACCTGTGCCACTTGTGCACTCTGAACTGGCTCATATTTTGTACAGTTGGTTTGATCACATCATTAGAAACAAGTGTGAACAATTCTGAATCGTTATGTGTAAACGATAACAACTGTGCTTTAGTTGTGTTTAACTTTTGCCGCTTGTGTTTAGCATTTTGCAGCACAAATGCATCACAGTGTGATAAGTGTAAGTGTTTAAGTGAATGAGAATGTGCTTAGAGTTTTGCAAAAAAAAGTGCATGAGATTTGCAAATAGAGCCTAACTGCCTAAATGTGTTTAAGGTTTAGCAGAAAGAGTGCTTTATTTGACAAATTGGTTTAAGCTAGTGAGAATTTGGTTCAGAGATTGGGGCTTGGTGTATTAACAATTCAGAAAAACTCTAAAACGTTGTAATGGTGATAATGTGTGTGTGCCAGTGACGTTTATTCAAACTTCCACTTTCAAAAGCTGTACAGAATGGAAGTTAGTGACCAGACCAGACACCATTCGTGCTAACATTACATTAAGTGCCTGACATCCCTATGGAAGTTTGAGGAATTGAGCTCAAGATTGACCTACCATCCTTGTGGACTTGTCACTTTGTCTGTCACTATCCACCAGTCTCCATGGCTCCCTGCTTGTACGAGACCCGACGGCGGCAGGGAGTACCTTATCACCGTGGCAACATGTCTGCGATTTGGCTCCTTCCCCCTACCCCCTAAAACAAAATACCCGCCCTTTCCAAATGGCAAGATCATCACAAAATTAATTGCCATTGTCTCATTCCACATTCATTAGACATTGTCCAAGAACTGTCAAACAAGGCTTACAATATTAGGATGGACGAAAAGTGCAGATTAATTATGTTGATTTATGTTTAGATAACTCACATATACAGTTGACATGATGCTGCTTGCCTTAGACATAATGTATACGGTAGCCACCACAATCAATGGGTAGAAACAGGAAAATTTGATATTGCATTGCATTGATTAAGAAAGAAAATTGATTGTCTTGGAGAAGTGTTTGAATTTTTTGGTTTAAAAACTGCATGCATTCTTGGCTCATTAAAATATTTATTCTAAAAAGCTTTGACCACACTACATATGATAGGGTCCCCTAAACAGCACAGTGCTTTTTGATAGAGTAGCAAAGTTTGAAATGCCATCCTGTCAGGTCAATGCATCATGCTTGTCAGGATTGGATTACCTTCTAATATGAAAGCTTGAACGTGTGTGTGTGTGTGTGTCTTCAAGCAGTAAATGACAATGTCTCCCTGTGCCACAGCTAGAGGTCCCACCTTGGCGGGTGAGGTCCAGGGTGGTGCTGCTGGGTATTTTTAATTAAATCAGCCTACAATGAGGAATATGGAAGTGGAGGGAAGTCAGGGAGGAGGGGGGGAGCTGGGGTTAGTGAGGGGGATCTGACCATCTCCAGGGTAAAGGCAGTGTGGGAAGAGAATGTGCTCCTCCTTGCTGTGTCTTCTCTTTGTGTCCCGCCACTTCTTATATACTGTGGGAATTCCCAAGGAATGAGAGGTGAGAGACACACACTTGATTTTATTCAAGTCATATTCATCTTGTTCTTTTGATGCACATAACGACTAATATACAATAAACAGCTATCTATATATATATATATATATATAGATATATATAATATATATAGAGCAGTATACCAACAATATAACAGATAAGTAGACTCTTTGCAATAATTGTGAAAAGTTGTGACAGACGGCTAGAATTATGTCTGTTTGACAAGAATTTAGGCAGTTCTCAATACTATGTGGAATAATAATAATAATAAAAAAAAAAAAATAATAAAAAAATAATAATAAGTCATATATTGTTCTATATATGCATTAGAATTATATATGTTGCAATTATATTATTATTTTTATTTCATAAAATTACTGGTAACTGTTTTGCAAAAAGATCCTATTGTTAACATAAGTAAAGGCATTACTAACATGAAACCTAAAAGAGCAATATATAAAGCTGTTCATTTTTAGTTCATGTTAACTGAAGTTGTTAACTATGTTAACTAATGAACCTTATTGTAAAGTGTTATCAGATTTTTCAGTATTAATTAAAATAATCATTGACTGCTGCCTGATTGCCACAGTGTCATAGATGATAATGAAAAACAAGTTTAAAAAAAGGTAAGTTAAAAAACACCACCATATTCTTTAATGTTAACTGCACATCTTAAAAACAGGTACAGGACCCGAAAGCTCTTGGACAAGTAATGATAACATAAAAAGCATCAAGGCCCTCAACTTCCCACTGGAGGGGTGCTGTGATGGCTCGACTGGGACTGTGACGCAGGGACAGTCCAACACCCCCCCCACTGATTCGGACTGGTGGGTCAGTCTGAGCTGGGACAGGCCCAGTGGGGAGGTGGTGACAGTCACAGTGGAGGAGGAGTAAGGAAGAAGGGCCCCACCATGGGAGTCGATGTCTGACATGACCCTTCCCAGCGTGGCCCCTGCTAGGTCCCCAGAGTCCATCATCAGGCTCTGGACCGGTCGTCATGATTCTCAGTCTTTTTGTCATGAGTTCTCCCTTTGTTCATCCACTTTGCTAGTGGACTTTATTGCAGAAGTGCTATGTTTTCCGATGTTGTCTTGATTTTAATGGGCACCAAGCCCATTTGATCAGTATCCAAGCCCTGGACCAAGTTCATTCCACTTTTTATAATTATTAAAGCATTCAATATACAATAACATTTTGGAATGTGCACCACCGTCTGTGTCTTTGTGTGCCGCCACATCCTATATACTGTGAGAATTACCAGGAAATAAAAGGTGAGTGAGATACAATAATGCCTGTAGAGATGATTGCTTTTATGATAGTGATAATTATTATTCCCAGATAATAATCAGACCCACATGGATTGGAACATCCATCCTTAACAAACTTATATGCATCCATAATCCTATGCTTTTTTGTTCATTAGTTACTTTTTGCTAATGCTGTAAGATACTCTCAGCTTTCCCAGCTAACAAAAATATGTTCTAAGAACTGTTCTAAGAGTTATGAAAATGTTATTTCAGAATGTTCTCTAAACATTCAATGGAAATACTTTTGAATTCCTCTGAATGTTCTAAAACGAGTAGTAATATTTAAAAAGCGCTATATGAACATCCAGCATAAATAAAGTTTTTGTGCTAAGGTTTTATAACATTATTGAAGACCACACAACTTTGAACAAACCTTCTATTAACATCACTGGAAAAATGTTTTTCATAACTTTGAGAGAAAGTTGCCAGAATGGTCTGAAAATGTTCTCTGTTAGCTGGGTTAACACATTTTACCATGATTAAATGCATTCTGCAGATTTTCCCTGCATATCAGTGCAAAAAAGTAATTATGTGACTTATTATTAATTTAAAATCAACAACAGAACTACATTTGACTGAGCAAATAAGGACTGACACTCAACAAACATAATTCATAGACAACATTTTGCATACTTACGGAATACTTGTTGATATCAGTTGGTGCAGCTGTATAAAGAGCAAAACTTATATTGTTTTCAAGTTTCCAATATGGACCATAAACACTTTTCAAGAACTCATACTTATATAGTTAGGAGAAAAACAGGGTTTCTACAAGATTTAGTTTATAGTGCTAAGAATGACCTCAGCATAACTTACAATCTAGCCGCTATTTATAATTTGAACAGGTAGGTAAACAATTTCACTTAAAAACATTGATCTACACTCTTAAAAAAAGTTCCAAAAGGAGGTTTTAGAAGAAGAACCTTCCCCAAATAACCTTTCAGTGTGAAGAATATTTAAAAAATCTAAAGAACCTTTTTCCACGATAAAGAACTTTTTGTGGAAGGGAAAGGTTCCATGGATGTTAAAGGTTCTTCATGGAACCATACATGCCAATTAAGAACCTTTATTTTGAAGAGTGTACAGAAATCTGCCCAGTACAAGTATGCATATTCTGAATGGTCCTCAGTGTGTCCTGAACATGTGTATTGTGTTGTAGCTCTGTGATGTTTCTCTGGTTTTAAGGTGTGATATTCAGTCCTGCCCACAAATCTGAGAGAGGAAGCAGCCTAGACCCATTCTTTCTTTTATCTCTCATTGACACTGAGCGGAAAAAAGAAATTGATGGACATGACAGGCGTGCTCTTGTGTAACCTAAGCTTAAACCCCACCCCCTTTACCATCAACCCATTAACCCTCCTCCCTGTCAGTGATCTGGTCAATCTCAAGGTGTGCTATGATTCTCCATGAGCGCATCCACCTCGGATTCCCTTCTTCCTCCTCATCTTCCTCTTGACCTTTTTAAGTGACTCTGCTTTTCTCTCCTGCTCTTTCCATACCTTTCTCTTTCTCACTCTGTTTTTTAAACCAGGGGGCCGTCTGGGCTGCTCCCACAAAGCCTCCACTGTGTCACCGGCAGCCTCTCTCCCTGTGTCCCTATCCGCTACTGTGGGAGTAGCAGAGCGTGAATCAGAAAGGAGGAGTCACTTATCTCCAGCCTGCCCCCCTCTGCCTCACCTCCCGCTCCCTCTGCCTCTCAGGCACAAAGGCTGTGCCTCTTAACAGCGCACAATGATGCTGATCTAAAAGGTTACTTTGCTCTGTTCCCCCTCCCCAGCACCATCATCCTCCCCCTGCCTCCCCTCCGGTTGCCGGCCTCTTCCAGCAGCATGCATGAAAAGAAAGTCTAATGGCCGCTTGTTAGCCACTCCAGTGGCTGCACTGATCCGGCTTATCTGCACTATCGGTTGTACCCGAGATGTCTGCATAAATGTCGGTGAGATTCAGGCCAGGGCCATGTTTTCATTCGCCCAATCGGCCTCAGGGCTGATAAGACAATTTGTCAAAAAGTAATCAGAGAAGGGGACTTCGGCCATTAAAGTTCATCGTGAGACGGAGACCTCGGAGAGGAGAGGTACCACACCTCGTATTTCTCCTCTTGCATTTTGAGTAGGCTACTTTGGGTCACTGAGTTCGTAGGTTATTTTGATCATTTAGACAATAAAGTAAAATACCTTATAAAGGTAAAATAGCACATTCTTTTAAATGTTTCCTTTACAGCTGTAATGTTCTTTCTAAAGCTTGCTGGAAGTGTTCTTTATGCCTCTCCCTCTCACCTCCTCTCTGATCAGTATGCCTCCCCTGTGGTCCCTTTCCTTCTCTGGCCCTTAATCCAATCCTGCCAAGTCCCCATAGTCACAGTGGACTTTTGAATTTTCTCTTTATACCCATGGAGTGTGCTCTTAATCGTCAGTTATTGCTCGCAATCAAATTTGTGGAGAGAGGGCAAGTCTTTAGTGATGTGATTTCGGGCACCCTAACCCAATCTGCTTCCAGAGCCTTTCTTTTACACTCTCCCTTTCATCTTGCCACAAAGCGATGGCATTTTAATTTTCATTCTCGTGTTACACTTTATTCATTTAGCGGGCCGTTTTTTTCTCGCCTTCTACACAGATCCAGGTTGGTATTGATCACTGGAAATTACATTATTTTCCTCAAAGGAATTGTGGAGAGTATGTTTTTCTTTGAGATTCTTTTAAGGCAGACACGTCTCTGGTTAATCTGGGTTGTGGTGAAGAAAAGACAAGCTGGTAATAACTGTTTATGGATGTGCGAATGCTTCAATATGTGATATTGACTGTGTGCAATGTTGTTTCATGAGTGGTTGTGGTGTACAGAATTTGTCTGATATTTTCTGGGTGAAACTATTTTATCAGTTGTTTATTCTTTAATGGATACAAACATTTTTACACACAGGGGAAAGAAAAAGCAGGTTTTGCTTGATTATTTGTGCATTTTGTATTATTTTTTTGTTATTTCATTGGAAGGGAAGCTCCATAGTCATGTTTGTTTAACAAAAGACTGTCCCCTTGTTTCATTCAACAAAATTATTAAAAAGAAGCTAAAAGGGAAATTACTCAATGACTATTAAATAATACATGATTTCTGACATTAAAAAAGTAACTAAGCCCTTTGAGATCTCAATTAAATGTGTGATAACTCTAAAGAAAGAAAAACAGACATATGAATGTCACATTCTATAAGAAAAGAGGCTTATTTTTGCAGGTTTATCAATTATATCTCTTCTAAAAATGACCTTTTTTGAAAATGTGTTTATAAGTTAAACTATTGCTCATAAACATTACTACCAGCTTAGTCATTATTCCCATGCCAGTCAGTCTACTAATTCAATCGTAGGTAAACAGTGATTGATCATCTTCCTTCAGCCACATTCCCAAACATGGATGTCTGGCGTATAGCCTGTGGGATCAGGGAGGAGAGACGGGGGCAGAGACGGTATTAACAAGCTTAATGAAACATGTCAGTGTGTTATTTTCCGCCTCCTGCCTTAGTCACAGCGAGTCAAAGCCCTCCCGCCAGGAAAGCCCATTGTTAGGATGCTGGATTAGCTTTAAGTCCCAGGAGTCCTGCTCCTCTTCATCTTCATCTGTCACTGTCAACATCCAAAGAGTTTTCACACACACATGCACAATCATACATTTATCTCTTGACCTTGCTGACATGCATTGCCTCTGCTCTTTGCATAACATATTCTCATATACACACGTAGGTGGACATTTGCCCATTAAGGCCACCAGTGCGTTCTGTCAGGTGGTCAGTGGTCAGTGTCCTCTGTGGCAGCACCTCTCTGTCCGTAGACAGGAATGGAGGGGGCTACAGCCCATGAGGTCAAAGTTCTTGACATAGGTTTTCACACAGTGGGCACAGGCAGTAATTAACTAGCTGATTGACAGGAGTATGACGGCAACAGTGAAAGGAGAATAAGCTGTCGCACCGCTGCCACGACAGATAGATAGTTGGAAGGCCTTAGTTCATTTCGCTGTGGACAAGAGTGACCCTCTGGATTTTGACCCTCTGTCATGAATCGCAACTACAAATTAAAATTAATCCGCATCAGTTCAGTTTAGAGCATGTAATACTATGGTGTGGATCTCTAGCTCTGTTTGTAATGACAAATAATCATATTTACTGGAAATGTATTTTCTCAAATCATATAAGTACAGAATGACTTTGTCAATACATGACAAACATTAGATAAGCAGTTTAGATATAATAACACAATCTCAAGGATGTAAAAAAAGAATTACACAGACATATGACTAAATAATCTAGACTTCATAAACTATCGCCCATTTCTTATCAATAGTTCTTCTCTATATCGAATTACAACTGAAATTCAGTTTTAAAACTGTCTATTAAAAAATTTAATTAATAAAAAATTTATTTGATGCATAAACATATGGATAGATAAATAATTAATTGAATATTTAGATGCATAAACAAATATAGAAATGCATAATTTTAATATTTTATTAAAAGCATAAATAAATAGATAAATGAAATATTTGAATATCCAATTAAATGCACAAATAAATACAAAAATGCATAAATAAATACATTATGGGGGCAATAAATAAATACACTTAACTTTAATGTTCTCTTGAGCAATTTTTTGAGCAAAAAATTGAGTTTTTAATGAAAAGTTAAATTAAGAAAATAAAAGTTAATGCACTTGCTGTCTGGTTTTAAGTGTGACACTACCCTTAAGACTAGGGCACAGCCTGTCTATCATCTTTACATCTAACAACCACAGGAGGGTTTGCCTCTTCCCGAGAGGTAACATAGATCTTTTATAGTTAACATGTTCACCTTTGAAGAATACACTTAAAAGGGGAAAATCAGAGGAATTAAATGGTGTGTCTCCCCCTTGCTTCTGAGGGGACATTTTCTACTGCGGCACAATGGGACAGGGATCACATTGCAGCATTGCATTCAGTGGGCCACTTTGTTTTCAAATGGTTTTGTTAGTTGTGACACTGCAGACATCCAACACCTTCCAAGAATCTGAACCGCAAAAAGCTCTTGTTCTCTGGCGGGTAACCCAGAAACAGACCCGGGGGGCCAAAGGCTGTG
Source organism: Sinocyclocheilus anophthalmus (assembly GCA_018155175.1). Lineage (NCBI taxonomy): Eukaryota > Metazoa > Chordata > Actinopteri > Cypriniformes > Cyprinidae > Sinocyclocheilus > Sinocyclocheilus anophthalmus. Next base: position 184,281 of record JADLZN010007641.1, on the reverse strand, counting down.
CTGTGCTGTGCTGTGTCACAGTAAAAAGCTTCCCTCAGGTGATCTTCCTTCCCCTGTTCCTGCCTCCTGGGCTTCGGAAGCGTTTAAGCAGCTTAACACAGCTGCTTAACACTTCCATCTGAAGAAAAATGTATCTTAACACCTCCATGTCAGGAGAAGAGTGTCTTACCACCTTCATCTCATGAGAAGAGTATCTTAGTACCTGTGCATCTGTGTATCTTAGTGCTGTTTAACATGTCCCACTCAAGCCTTCTTCTTGACCTCTGACATATTTGAAGACTTGAACACAAGTGGACATAAACCAAACTAAAGGGACAGTCCACCCAAAAATGAATAATTTAATCACCCTTATGTTGTTCCGAACCTGTAAGACTTTCTTTCTTCCGTGGAATTTAAAAGAAGATATTTTGAGAAATGTGTTTTTCAAGACATTTGGTTACCAACATTCTTCAAAATATCTTCTTTTGTGCTGTGTAGAAGGTCCTATGGAACAACGTGAGGGTGAGTAATTAATAACAGAATTTAAATTTTTTTGGCTGAACTATCCCTTTAAATGAACATTCATTTTCATTTCTATTTTCTAATTTAAGACACTTTCCATGACTATTTATATTATCGAAGAGCTAAAATAAAATATGATCATAATTTTGAGATCGTCTTACTATTTGGTTTATCCCGCCTTTTGCTTTAATGACAGAAGCACTTGAGCTGCATGAACTGTGAAAGTTTGTGTAAAACCTGATGATCATGTTCTTCAGCATGATTTCATTGCATGATTAAAGTTGTGCTTCATGAGTAAACATGACTGTTGGTAAAGAGTCTCACAATCAATGTCACAAATTCATTTACATTTTTAAATACCCTAAAACGTTTATTTCCTGTTTTAAATTGAAAACATCACTGGTTTTCACTGAGGTCTTGCATGTATTATGAAAGTGGGTGAGTGACATGTTCCTAAAACTAATTTATCAATGATAAGGTAAACTGCATTTTGCTGCATAACTGAGTTTCAGAAGGTCAAAAACCTCCACAGAGCCAGAAGGTTTCCAATCACAGCTTATACTCTGGACAGTGAAGGTATCTTTCCAGACAGACAGACAGACAGACAGACAGAGAGTTTAGTGTGGGCCATGGATGCAAGCAGCAGAAAGACTATCCACTGCATTAACCTTCTCTGGTCCTGCCAGAACTCTTTCTGCACTCTTCTTTCAGCAAGACCCAAGGGAGAGTAACTCTGAGCCCGGCCCATTCTCTGTGAGAACTTTGATTTCCTATTAGGTTCCTGCAGCGGAGGGGGGACCCGCTCGTCTCACGTTCGACGGCAGGCTCTGCACAGGACAATGGCTAGCCTCGGCTTGGATACAGGCCCTTTTGTTAGCCGTGCCATTTTGTTTTCACCCCCGTCTCCCTGGCAGGGCAGAGCCTTCACATCTCATGCTCTTCCCCAAAGTACACACTTTTGGATGGGGGGAGAACAGGGAGGGGGAAGCACTAGACTGGTTGTCTGTATATCAAGACAGAAGAGCAATGCCGCTGATAATGGTTTTTATGCGCTGCTCATCATCACCTCATGAAGGAAGCTACAATGGTCAGTTTATCCAACATCAAAATGATTTAGACCTTAGTTACTACTACTTGTAAATGTCATATATAAAAATAATCTCATAATGATCAAGAGATTTCTAAAAGATTTTGATATTATGCCAGTTTATGTGCTGTTTCCCTGAGATTTTCCAGTCTAATACATTTTGAACAAGATTTTTGTTTAACAATGTTTTTGGGCCTGTTTGCACTGGCTTTTCACTGTGTAGTGATCAAAAATCAGGAAATTTGTAGCTAATTGAACATCAGAGTGTCACGTATATCATGCAGAAACATTAAATAGGGTTGGAAGGGGAAGAAAGGGAGAGAGAGAGAGAGAAAAAGATACACTGATTGACAGGTGCAGTGAGGCAGCACTGATCTGTAGGGGGGAAGCACCCCTCAGGAGAACAGCAACTGGATGTGGATTGAGTCTAATGATGTGAAAACGAGGGATGTAGGGATAATCTGCAGGGAGGGAAGATGAGCTCAAGTATGAGAGACACCGAGAGCTTTTCCCATGCTTACCTGAACAAACAGCTCCACAACAATCAACACAGATCCACACATGATACTGTATCCACCGCCCATCATCTTCACTTCCCCTTCAGGACCTCGAGCTGCATCGAAACGCTTTGGGAGCTTTAGGAACCCTGTGTGCCCACGCTCTGAATCACATTTGAAATAAGTCCAATGGAATGGCGAAACATCACAGGCGGGGTGACGTAGAGACCAAAGAGCTTAACAACGCATCTGAAACAAGCAGCGTTAGCTTCTGTGTTTTCAGCAAGCGCTCTTTGTGAAACTTGTTAGTCTTATTTTATGTTGTTTGTATTAACAGTGCACAATCACCTTTATATGGTGAGCTAAACTGACAGCACTTTAGATCGTGTGTTCTTCTCTGCCCGTGCTAAACATTACGGGTGTGAATGCACGCGATCATTGTGTTGTTGTTTGGGAGCGGAGCACGCACAGTCAGCTCTTGAGGGGCTGATTGTGCATCGTGCTCCCGCCGTGAACGCTCCGCTCCCACCGGGCACACTTCAAGGAGTGTGTCCGTGTTTGCAGTCTTCGGTTCCTGTCCCGCTGTTGCTGAGCCACGGCGGCGTTTGGGATCACATATGAATCTAGCGCTCTTTCTCTCGAGGTTCGGAAGCCCGCGCTGCGGTCTCTTCCCTCTTTGAGTGAGAGTTCTATGCTGCAGCTTTCTTGCCTAGAGGAGGTGAGTTAGCAATTATGTATATGAGATTGAGGAATCACCATCTCAATCTTTTGCATATGAAACGCATACTGCCTTTTAGGTTGCGCGTTTCTCCCTGGCCTCGCTATAATTATGGGTGGGGATGCACTTGATTTTTGTGTGGTTTGTTTTGGAGCGGGCGAAGCACATCAGCTCTTGAGGGGGTGTACATGTGTGCATTTCCTTGGATATTTAGCTCTGCTCCGCTGGCGTTTCTTATAGAGGGAAGAAAGTCTTATGAATATAGAATCGAGTGGCTCGGCGTTTGCAGATGGGGCTGCAGAAAACAATGGTTGGGGAATCTGTGAGCAGACGGGGCAGTCCTTCTCTCTCTTTTACCCAAACAGCGTGTAAATGTAATCAATGGCATTTGCAGGCTATTTATCCTGATTCTTTTAGTACATCATATAGATAATCGACCGTTCACGTTGATTTTGGGCTGCAAGTCTGAGGAATTCAAGATGAATTTTATCTGGCTTTGAGGAGTTAGATATATATTTTGTAAAACCATATATTATATATATATATAGTACAGTATATATATTATATCTATATTATATATTATATCTATATATATTACCGTATATCAGCAGAGATTGGAGACGGGCCTGCTTTCTCCTCCCTCACTCTCTAAAGACAAGACGCTTTTGGTAGTTTTTTATAAAAATTCTAGCGGTTTTAGAGCATGGTGTTATACCTCTATTCCTCTGAGGAGGTTGATGTGGTCAGCAAAATATGAGGAGTTGGTATGTAGGACCTACCGACTTTCCCTGTCTCCGCACCGAGGTGTTGAGAGCATGGGATTTACCATTTTTCATTCCAGCTCATCTGCCCTTTTTAAAAAAAATTCTATTTGACGGGCTGAATGAGTAGGTTTATAGGGCGATGTCTAAGGTGGGACAGATGCCTGCGGGCTATCTGTTCTCGTTGCAGCATCACCCCTAGGCCCCGATATTTTCCAATGCTGGACACAGGTCTCAGGGGCTGCTGGGCGGGAGCAGCCCTAGCCGTGTTCCAGCTCCTCATTTGGGGAGCATCGCTTCTCATACTCCCACCAGTATATCTGGAGTCAGAGTGGCGCTCCCGGGCCGAAGCCTTCTAGCGGAAGGCGGATCTGCGGACCATCATTCCCACTGGATAGTCTTCAGCTAAAAGTGGTCTGACGCCTAGGCCCAGGCTTCTGAGGGCGGCCCCTCTGGGCAAGAGCGGTGTACACCTCATCATACGGTGCCCATCTCTCCTCAGTGTCCTCAGGAGACCGGCCTGTCAACCCTGCCACCCCCGGTGTTTCAGGGCACAGTGGTCTACACAGCCATTCCAGAATCCGTAGTGGTTCTGGGAGGCTCGTACCTTAGGAGGTCTCAAGACCAGCTAGGACGGCTGTACCTGCCGTCCTCACGTCAGGGCAACGAGGCTAGCAGCTTACGAGTACACCACAGGCCAGTCGGAGAGAGACTGGTTCCCTTAGTATGTAACATGGCGGTGTGGGAGCCCCTGCCAAGCTTGCCTCCTTGGGTCCTGCACTGAGCAGGCTCTGGTTCTATCAGTCAAGTCTTCCTAGCAGATGACGTGGGTCTGAGGACCGTCATTTTCAATAGGAGACTTCAGCCAAAAAGTCCTGATGCCCATGGCTCAGGACGTCTGAGGGCAGGCCCCTCTGGGGAAGAGTGGTGTACACCGCATTACACAGTGCCCGTCTCGCCTCAGTGCCCTCAGGAGACCGGCCTGTCAACCCTGCCACCCCCGGTGCTTCAGGGCACAGCAGTCTCCAGCGAGCGCATCTCTCAGCATCCGCCCGGAAACGTAGCAGTTCTGGGAGGCTCGCTACCTCCTAGGAGGTCTCCTGAGCAGCTAGATCAGCCATCCCCTGCCGGTCCTCTGCTTCAGGGCACCAAGCTAGCAGCTCTAAAGCCGTTTTCCACTGATGGTACGGCACGTTACAGCTCAGTACGCGTTCCCCATGTGGGGGTTTTCCACTGGGTACAGTACCTGGTATCTGGTACTTTTTTTAGTACCACCTTGGTTGGGGTTCCAAGTGAACCGTACCGTTACCAAAATTTGATGTGTAAACTCTGCTGATCACGGTTTGGCCGGAGAGAATCGTCACTACCTTCGTCACTGAACTTGCGACACAAACACTAAAGACCCGCTAGATTTAAATCAGCAAAGCCAGTGAAGGATCGAACGCAACTTTTGTTTGAACAAGCGCTCTTTTTTGTAACATCTGTTGAGGAAGTACAGACGTTCCTCTCGTTGATAGCCGAGGAGCGGATTCAGCGAGAGCTTGATGGGACGACGCGGAATAAAAAAGTTTTGTTTTTCAGGAGGGCGCTCAGCTCTTGGCCGCACCGGCTACCAACGGACCAAACAAACAATATAGGGATAAGTATAAAAAACACGGAAGGTGACTACAGAAAGCATAAGGAACAACAGCAGAGGGGTTCAAACAGACGATCGTTGGAGTGGTTCGGACCAAATGGACGCAATAACGGAGGTAGACCAACGAGCAGGGGGAGGGAGGGTTGGCCCGGGACTCGGACACGTATGGTGGAGGAGAAACACGATGCGAGAACTGGTCGTTGTGTTATGTTAACTAAAATTCTAGCTTCAACTTATCAAAGCTACCTAGTGATGGGAATTTCGGATCATTTTACCGACTCGGACCACTGAGTCTCGTTCAGCAAAATGAACGAAACTTTTTTCAGAGTCATTTTCTTTATTTCAGCTAAATATAATTAAAATGTTACGTGTTACTTCCCTAACACGTCTACTACTTACGCAAATGTTAATCACACTACAAACAAAAGTACAAAAACTGCTATAAGAAACAGAAAAGATTAATTCATTGTTTACCTGGGTCTTCAATCTATGATTAGCTCACCTCACCTCTTATTTGACAAGTCTTCGGGTTTGAGACGTTCGTTCATCACGTGACAGCCCCATAAGCTTTAACCAATGCAGTCTGAGCCGGAAAGAGAATTGATTAGTTCATCTCTCGAGTCTTCGGGTTTTCCGTGTCGCTCGTTCATCACATGACAGCCCCATAAGCTTTAACCAATGCAGTCTGAGCCGGAAAGAGAATTGATTAGTTAATCTCTCGAGTCTTTGGGTTTTCCGAGTGGTTCGTTCATCACGTGACAGCCCCAGAAGCTTAACCTATGTAGTGAACGGCAAGAGAATTGAAGTTCATCTCTCGAGTCTTTCGAATCGTTTGTTCTTTTGTCACGTGACATGACAGCATTGTATAGAGAAATTAGTTAATTTACAAGCTTCCTTACAAACGGGTGCATAGTTATTATTATTATCATCATTATTATAATTATTATTTACTCTTAAAGTTACGTGATGAATTTCTGGTCTCAAATTGTAGCTTTTTACTTCTTACAGTTTATAAATGTGTGAATTTCTGTCATGATGGTTCTTTTCCATAACACTGAATGTTGTAACAAAGGTAATAAACAGTTGGTTATTACTATTAAGTCTCTTTCCGGCAGACTGCATAGGGCTGTCACGTGATGAACGAACGACTCAAACCCGAAGACTCGAGAGCTGAACTAATCAATTCTCTTTCCGGCTCAGATTGCATTGGTTAAGTTTATGGGGCTGTCACTTGATGAACGAACGACTCAAACCCGAAGACTCGAAACAGGTGAACTACTTGACTAATTCCAGTACAGAACCTATAGGATGTTGCGCATGCGCGACTGAACGAATCACTCCCCGAGACGACTCGTTCTTCCCGAGTCACATTAAAGATTCGTTCAAAATGAACGAATCGTTCAAGAACGACCCAACACTAAAGCTAACGCTGCTTGTTTCGTATGCGCTTTTAAGCTCTCTGGTCTCTACATCACCCCGCCCGTGACGTTTCGCCATTCCATTGTACTGATTTCACATGTGATTCAGAGCGTGGGCACACAGGGGCGTTCCCAAAACGTTTCGCCGCAGCATCTCGTTCCCTCGGGGAACCAGGGTTACATACGTAACTTAGAGACGTTCTTCAGGACTGTAAAAAAAAGTAGAAACAGGGACTATAAAAAATATGAATATGTTAATAATAATAATATGCTGATAAACAGAATATTTATAGATATAGATATAGAATATAGGTGGAAACATAATTTTCATGCAGCACTTATCCATATAATGAAAACAATTTTCAAAATTCAAAAATCCAGTCAAGCTCCAAAAAGGATAAAAAAAAACTTATTTAAAGAATGTGAATTTTTTTTCTACAAAATATTAGAATTTTTCCATGTAGTGCATTTCACAATAAATATTGTTTCAATGCAGCTTTACAGAAAATATACAATCAGAGCAAGGTGCTGTGAAAGATACTATCTTTGAATGTAAGTTACAGTGACACTTAAAAATAAAAAAGCTAGACTATGCAGATTTGTTCATTTACTACTGTTTTTTATTTGTTCATTTACTACAGTTGTACATTTTATAAAATCTTCCTATAATCTTTCAGACTTTTCACGGACTCCATAGCACCCCCTTGAGGTCCCCTGGGAGTTTACAGACTGCTGTTTTAAAATCTGTGTTATGGATTGCACTTATAGAGTTGGATTTTTTTTCTTTTTTTTTTACTTGACAGATGCAGTCCCTTTATTCTTCCAAAATTCTAATTTTGTGTTTCACATAAAAATGTACAGCATAAAGGTTTGGAATGATGGTGAGTAAATAATTACAAGCCTCAAAACAACAGAAAACAGCTTCAAACTTTGCTGTATGTTGGCTAAAAATAACACTAAGGTTTGCTGAGTAATGTTTTGTAGAAGGAGAATGGGGTGTGATGGTGCTGAGAGGCTTGAGTTGCTAAGAAGCCCACTGGCTGGTTAACTAATTACTCAGCTTCTTTTGTATATTGAGTGAATCTGGGCTGTATTCATGCAATAAGGAAGTTGCTCTATAAGTGTTGGGCGCAAACTACTTAGAAAGGGGTCACGTTTTCTAAGTACACCCTGCAGGCACCAACTCCCTCCCCTCCACTCGTATGTCTCACACTCATATTGCAGGGATTATATGCTCACAAAATACTGGCAAGTATGCATACTGACGTACTAGAGAACTCAATGTGGCTGTATATAGCAGTATTTATAATTTAAAATTTATACATTTCAAAGAAGGTGTGCATGTTAAACCTTGAATAGTGATTTTGACTGGAGGTCATTCAGCTCAGGTTTTACTCTCTTTTGCTTGTAGTGAAAGACTGAAACCTTGTGTCTGCTGATTCATTGGTGATTCAGACATATCATTTTTTTCTAAGAGACAAAAGAAAAAAAAAACATTTACACAAACTCATTAGGCATGACTCAGCCATTCTAACACATATCTATCTATCTATCTATCTATCTATCTATCTATCTATCTATCTATCTATCTATCTATCTATCTATCTATCTATCTATCTGTCTGTCTGTCTGTCTGTCTGTCTGTCGTCAGTTAAAACCACAACCCTGCTACCTTTTCCATCTCTCTGTCCTGCCTGACACTGTTCGATTTGCAAAGTTGCTTTCCACAACTCTCCATTGTCAGAGGTTCCTCTCTGAGTGCTGATAGATGAATGGAAATGGGGAGGGAAAAAAATAAAAGGGGTCAGACATGTATCCCTAATTGGGAGTGGGAGGGAGAAAAGGTGGGCGGGGCCGGGCTAGGTTTCTCGGCGTACAGATGACAGCGATATCCTTGGCTCCCAGCGTGCCACACCTCCCATATGCTACACCCCAGGATACCTGAGAGTCGAGGTCTCGGGGAGTGATTTTTTTAATTGGTCGTACTTCATGAGGATTTTGGCTGTCGCGAGCGGCCATGAAAGGAGAGTGGAATAAAACACAAGAAAACTCCTGACAATATACAGTATCCCTCCCTAGAGCATGGCTCACAGCTGAAACACTATATGTGCAGCCACTGTACAATGGGGGCAAGAGTGCCTTAATAGATGCGTGGCCTTCACAGGTGAGTGGGTGGGACAGCCAGTGCTCTCCAGGCCTGGCAGAGTTAAATGAGTTCAAGGCATTGAGAGAGATGTGAGGGCATGAGAGGTCCTGGTGCAGGACTTCAGTTTATATGCTTTCCTTTAGGAAGAATTACAAATGTCATGGACACTGAATAGAAATTATTGACCCCATTTTCTTCCCCTCATCTTCTTTTAAACGTCTTAGATGTGGTTTACACCACAAATCCAATCATTCTCTGTGACTGCCCTTGTAATCTATATAAGTCAAAGCATTCACCCCTAGTTTTAAAGGAAGAATTGCCCCTCATGTTCTGAGGTGTGACTTGAAAAGTGCCTTCAGCACTATGAGAGCCAATATTTTTACCTCAACCATTCACTACCGCAGCCTCTCGTTCATCAGAAGGGGAATGGCACGATGGACATAACCCAACCCCATGAGGAAGTCGACAAAAAGAATAAATGCCCCTACAGTTTAGGTGTTTCCTATACATATGCACACACATCCATATCTTCACAATGAATGTAACTGATGCTCAAAGGGCATTGAACGTCAATATAATTGGCCACACCATTGTGTACCTTTGAATGAGACGGTTACCCAAGAAGCCTCATGTTGGTGTAGGTACGTCCACTTTGAACATTTTGCAGACACAAAAGCACAGCCACAGGAGGAACAAAGATGTGAAGAATCACCACTGCCCTTTCAGTTTCTTTTTACAGCGTGCTGAAAGACATTGAGATGAGGTGGACAAGGTTAGCTAACAAATGGCTAATCCTTCCATCTTTTCTGCAGATTATTTTAATAGCATCACTTATTTATTTAAAAAAGAATCAAAAAAGGTATTCCAGTTTCAATACATATTAAGTTCAATCAACAGCATTTGCAACGAATCTTGATTACCACAAAAATTAATTTCAAGCAAAAAACTGGATTCAAGTGAGGCACTTACAATAGAAGTGAATGGGGCCAGTCAGTAAACACAGTTTTAAACTCATTGTTTCAATAACATTCACTTTATTTTGCAACACAGAAGTTATTTTTTTTGAATGTGTGAGAATTGCAATTCATTAGCCGCTATACTATAGGTAAATAACTAGAAGAATAACAATCTGCAGTAAATGGTTAAACTATCTGCTCTACAAACTAGAGTGTTTATTATTACAGTAATATATAAAAAAAAGATAACAAATCCCAGTTTGCAATATCAAGCAGCATGAAAGACTGTTTTTGTACAGCCAAAATAACTGGAAGTGAACGACACATATTCAAATTACAAATCGCCTCATCTGCTCCTATGTTAAAACATATGGTGGATAGACACAAGCCATAAACAACAAGTGTGTTTTATCCAACTTTGCAACTTTGTTGCCATGACAACATAATGCCTATAACCTTAAAATGGCAAAAAAACACAAAAAAAACAAGAGCAACTTTACAGCTCAAATAATTGAACAAATTTTAACAAAATAATTAATGGAATAACAGTTGTTCTGGTAATCAACATTATGCAACAAATGTTCTTGTTGAGTTTAACTTGTATTGAACTCAGAATATTCCTTTAAGTGCATCAATATCTGTTGCATTATGTTCAACAGATACTTCTACCAGTGTTCCCAAAAGCTTTTCCCCAAACTGTTTAAACATCTTTTTTCCTTGTTTTACAAGTAAAGAGCTTTCATGGATAACATTATCTATATGATTTCACACAAATAATCCTGGCTATCTGGGTTACACTGATACGCATCATCAGAGACTGCAGACTGGTGTTCACGGTAAGCATATGCATTATTCATACCTCTTATTCAAAGGTTCATGTGACGTTTTCTATTATTTTCCTCCCTTGCTTAGATAACAATCTTTTTTTTAAATGCCACAAAGCTTTTTTTAACCACGTAGTTGTGCTACATGCACAGGTGTATACGTATGTGTCAACAAAGGCCTCTAATGCATTAATATTTCATAGCGTTATCTCCACAAGCTGACATACAAATGCTCTTTTGACAGTAGCTGGATGGGTAACAGTTACCTGGCATAAGTCTCTCATGTCAGTGCTTACATAGCTGAGAATGATTCTCTGTCTGCACTATAACGGTGAATCTTTTCTCCAATTATCATCCATTTCTGCACTTGCATTTAAAGTTGTCTTTTTTCGACTCTTTTGAATGCCTTGTGCGCCTCATCTTGCTCTATGGTTGTTGCTACAGTCTCGAAGCAGATGGAGAGTACGGCCCAGTTTTAGCTTTTGTTCCAATGTCCCCAGAGAGTCCGAACCCTTTCCTTGGCTCCTCCCACTCCCCTTATCTTCAATGAAGTTTAGGAACCTAACTTTTCAACTAAGCATAATGAGCATGCGCTCTGCTGGCGGTTTACATTATAACACTTTACCTGTTCAGTAGTCTATGCATGCATGATGTTCTGAAATATTTAAGTTCGTCCAGTACTGAATGAGGTGGAGGTTGGGTTGGTCTTCATGGTGGTGGTTTTTCATGACCTGTCCATCATGTTGAAAAAGGGTTGAGGAACTAGGACAGTAAAAGCAAACAATTCCCCACTACCTCACACACAAACACACTAGGGAAAAATAGAGAGAGAAATATATATATATATTTCACAGCATTGGAGTGCATACAAAGCTGAAAAAGTCATTTTATTATGTTCTGTTTTGTCACTGTCAGACAAAAACAGCAGATCTGTCTATAGTGTAAAGTTGGGAAAGATCCAACCTATTAAACATATTAATAAAGGTATTAAACAAGACGCATTACCTTAACATAGTTACCATGACTATTTCGGAATCTTCACTGAACACATATGTTGGATTTGTAAGTTACTATAAAGGTTAGCATGAAGTTGAAAAGCAACACGATAGCACCATTGCGCACGAGCCTCTCGGATTCGACGAGCCCGCGCATTGCGTAAGGGAGGGGGTATTTGTTTATGTTTTTTCTTCAACGCTCTACCTCAATATTTAATGAGATGTGAAACCTCAACTCAGGCAGTCTCCCAGATGTTGTCAGGAATTACTTATGAGTAAAACGAAAAAAAAAAAAAAAAAAAAGACCATGGGGCCACAGGTTGATATCAGTCGCCCCTGATGCGGTGGGCATGCCGGGGGTCAAGCACAGTAATATAGCTAAGTATCTACTTAAAACACGGTAATTAACAAAAATGCAAAATAATTTTAATAACGTAATATTTTTTTTTCTCTTGTCTCTGTAGCGTAGTACTGTTTTTTTTCTTTTATTAAATGTCTCTGTATTAAATCAAGGAACATGTTTTAGAACGTGGGCACCATAAAGTCATTGAATAATAATCATCTTTCTCTTTTAAACCACCATATAGGGTAGCCCGAATGGTGACTGTAACACTAATTCGAATCAATGAAAAAATAAATTCAACAAAAAACATTAAAAACGGATGGCTCTTGTTAAAAAGAAATACTCCCAAATCACACACACACACAACACACACCCCAACACGGTTTTTTTTACTGGTTTATGGGGACTCTCAATGGGCGTAATGGTTTTTATACTGTACAAAACCGTATTTTCTATTGCCCTACACCAACCTACCCCTAAACCTACCCTCACAGGAAAATTTCTGCATTTTTAGATTTTCAAAAAAACCCATTCTGAATTATTTATAAGCCTTTTGAATCACGGGGACACTGAAAATGTCCTCATAAATCACCTTCTCGTTGTAATACCTATGTCATACCCATGTTATTATACAAATTTGTGTCCTCATAAACCACACACACACACACACACACACAAAATAGAATAAAAAAAGTGTTATAGATTTTAATGATGAAATTCGATATATGGAAGAACTTTAGATAACAGGGAAGTCGCAACATAAAAAAGGGAAAAAAAAAAAAAAAAAAAAAAAAAAAAAAAAAGAAACTCACAAAATGACGTAAAACATGAATGATGATTGAGAACAATGGACCATAAAGTTGGTCAGATAAAAAAAATTAAATAGGCCTATGTTGAATATTTCAAATGTTGCATGAAGTGCACACTATTTTGTGAACAAGTTTCTATAGGCTAAAAGGAGCACAACCATGGAAACAACTGAAGAGCACTATAAAAAAAGATTTCTGTTTAATGACTTTAAGCGTATAGACAAAAAAAAGCCATGTTCGGTAGCATTTTTCACGCTGAGGAGACAAACTGGACATATCGGTGAAAGCACTGGCATTAGTTCAGCACGACTGGACCTGACAGCTCCTGTAACAATGCCTTTAATAACCGATCTAAAAGTGCTACTTTGGGAAACAGGCAGTCTCCGTTGTAAAATACCAGAAGACGTTATGTAAGGCCAGATATACAAACATTTGGGGAAACACAGCTTAAGAATAATCATATTAAATGCGACTACTAAGTGCAGGTGATCAACTTTTCAGCTAGTTTACAGTTTGGTAGGCGTCGCTACTCCCCATTTACAGGCGCGTGGTCGCGAAATTTGAGCGCGTTTGTCGTTTGAGGGTCGCATGTAACAGGCCGGCACAGATGGTCGCGCGGTTCACTGGAAGATAAAGGTATTATGGATAAGGCTGTGAATAATTTAGCGTGCTGAGCGTGTGCATGATATTGCCTATTATTCTCGATGTTAATCTGGATAGGGATCGCAGACACACGGCTCAAGTGATTGGTTAAACGCAGGGGTGGAGACACAAAAAAGCAGGTACACAGCGCCCACTTTCATTAATAATTCCTGAGCAATTCCAGTGAAGTCTTTGAAGGGAGCAGACAAAAAAAGTTTTGGAAAATTACTTATCCCTTCTATTCTTAAAGGGAACTCTCTCTGTAGCCTTTAGCATTGTTGAAAATCATATAGGCTATCAGTGTATGAAGATTAAACATAATGTAGCTACTAGCTACAGAGCAAAGTTTTTCTTTTGTAATATGCATAATAATTTACCATCGTGCACGATTATTTTTGGGGAGGTTCTGAGCAAGAAAAGGTTCATAAAGAAAAAAATGAACAAGAAAAGTGGTTCATAAAGTAAAAATGTTTTTGATAAACGTATTTTAGAGGTCTGTAGATATTCCAGTTTTATTTAAAAACAACAACAAAAACAACAAAGGAAGGCTATTTGTAAGTCCCCCTTTTAGTCTAAGACATACGAGTGCGCGTGTTTGTGTGTGTACTTTGGGAAGTGCTGGCGGGCGTGTGTGCGCGTGTGTGGCAGGCTCACGGAGCGAGTGTATAGTCTCTCGAGTCAGGTCCTGTGGGACTCCACTCGTTGCGCTCACCAGCTGACAGCGCGTGCTTCCAGGAGGACACCCAACACCCCTTGCCACGGGTCGGACAACAATTTTGTAAAAGTTAATAAACGCTTCAATTAGGGTACAGTTAAAACAATTCCTTCAATAAAGATGAGGCTATAGATAAGAAGACTATTAAACCCCATTCATACGCAAAATGAAATAATTCATGATGTTTGTCATGGCTCCAGGGTAGAGAAGCTGACAGTTGGCACGGGGGCAGTTGGCAGCATACCAGCACCGCATGAAGACAACCTTAACTTAGGCTATTCGCTAAACGTCTTCAGAGAAGTGTTTCCAAACTCTGACCAAAAGAAAAGATTAACAATGAGACTAAGACTTTAGGATTAAAGTTCACATTTTTAAGACAATTGTCGAACAAACCGCTAAATGACGTTTTCTTAAAAGATCGGGTTATTCATGGCTGAGTCTATTACTAATTAATTAATTAATAATTAATTGCACTTTCGTAAAATTGCATTTTTTTCGTAGGCCTATATGCGAATCAAATCATATGAAATTCGTACGAAATCGCCACCTCGTAAAATAGTTACGTTTTCTCATGAAATCGGGTTGGCTGTAGGCTAAACCTTTGAGACACGAGCAATTATTAATGTAAATAGTGCGCTTACACTTAATTTGACAACTATGTAAGTAAAACTTCAAAAGAGAGAAAACTACGTTTTTTAAACAGCCTCAGAATGAACAGGCTAAATGAAGAAAGATATGCGAACTGACATTATGTACCATACACTGGGTGAAAAACAAAACAAAACATGTTGCATTTAAAACAACCCAGAAACCAGTACACTGAATCGAGGAACCTGTAATGTAAAATTAAGAACTTTCAGAACCAAACAACCAACTTAAGAAACTTTCTTATAAGAAGATGGTTCACTCTTAAAAAGGTTCTTTATTGGCATTCATGGTTCCATGAATACACTAACATCCATTGAGCCTTTTAATTCAATAAAAGGTTTATAGTGAAAAAGGTTTTTAGATTATACAATTATTCTTCACAAAAAGGTGTTTTTGAACTGTTCATTGAAAGGTTATTTGAACGGTTCTTCTTTGGCAATCGCAATGAATACACCATTTGGAAGCTTTTTTAATAGTTTCATGAAAGGTGCTGCAAAGAACCACTCTAATTAAATAAAGTACACACTTAAAAATAAAGGTTTGTTTTGTATGCATCACTGGCAAGTTCATCCTATGTTTTGATACAAAATTACAGTACAATTGTAAATATGAATTGATCGATCATCGATCACATCGCTTCCAACCATAAAGTGTCCCACACCTCAGTGGCCGTTAAGGGCTAAACCTAATTCAAATTAAATATCATTTGATAAAGCTGGTGCCCATTTGTTGTAATATTAACATATTAGGATTTATTTTATTTAAAAATAAGATCTATATTCTAGAAAAAATTAAGAGATAAAATCATAATGAAAAACTGATAAGGACAATCACACAGAGACGAGACATAATCATGTTAATTTTCCCTTTTTATTTCTAAAATAAAACAAAACGTACGAGTAGCAAAACCGCTTATTTTCAATTACGCAAAAATTCAAGAGGCAAACAGAAATAAATAGCTTACTTTAGCTACAGAAGCAGAACACATCTTTGCATTGAAATCAAATATTAAAAATGAACGGATGTACAAAATCTAATGGCTATATTAAATATATTCATCAAATTGGCATTACTTCTACATAAACATAACATTTCTTGTTCCATGACAAAAGAATATTTCTCAAGCCTATGGCCCGTTTTTAAAGTGCACGTAAACTTTAGAAGTTGCAAATTCTTACTGGGTTCAAAATCAATCGTATCTATGAAAATAGGCCCATGACAATCATGTCTGAATAAACGGTGTCAAAACAGTTCACGGAAGACAGTTTTATGCATGACATTCGAGCCCATGGCACTGCTGCACGCGGCAGTTCACATGGCGTAGGGGTCTGGTCAATGTCACGAGAAGGCAACTAAATCTATTGGCGTCAGACACAACAACATCATTGTCAAAAGATCATATAACAAATGGATAAATAAAGCAACCCATAACAAAGCCCAAATATGCGATTGACACGATTGATGGACAGTCCAGTTGGTGTGTTTTCTAAAAAGCGCGGTGCTTGGGCAGTTTCAGTTCCGACAGCTCGTCTTCGCTCTGCATCTCCAAGTGCGTTTCGTCTGAGTCACTGAAGTGCGAGTGAGGGGAAAACTCTCCGTCGCTCCGGTTCGACCGAGGCGAGTCCTTGCTGGCCTCCGAACCGGACTTGCTCGTTCCAGAGTGCGACTGGAGGTCTTGCTCCATGAAAGAGGAGAATGTTCCGTCCTCGTACTGGTACGGGTAACCCGCGCCCGCGCCTCTCCGACAGACGCTCGGCGATCCTCTGGGAGAGCGGTGCTCCTCGAACACGTTGGCAGGCAGCAAGTCGCAGTTTGGCGGGTCGGCTTTAGCACCGGGGCCCTGGAGCAAGTCAGACAGAGCGTTGATGTAGATCTGGGCCATCTGTAGGGTTTCATATTTGGAGAGCTTCTTGTCATTGTCTAAGGCTGGGATGACACTGCGCAGCTCGTCGAACGCGTGGTTCAATCCGTGCATCCTTCGCCTCTCCCGGGCATTGGCAGCCATTCGCCTCTGTTTCTGCACGACGTTCGTCGCTTTGCTGGATGGGGCCCGCTGTCTGCCTTCATCTGCACCCACAGCTCCTTTAAGCCGGCAGAGCTCGCGTACTTTGACAGGATTCTTGCTGCTCTTCCTGAAGTTGGAGGCAGAGGACACGCCTTCCGCGCTCGAGCCGGGCGAGTGCAGCAGGTATTCTGCGTGTGCCGCGCAGGTGCCAGCCTGCACGGGAGCCAGCCAGGCGCGTGGGTCACTGCTGGCCATGAGTGCCAAAGCTGGTGGGTACTCGCGCTGCTCCCCCCGCCCCAAGCTCGGATTCTGGACGTCGAGTTCAACCACTTCCCTTGTATCCGTGCTTACGCCGTCCACGTTCATTCCATCCATTTAGTTGTTTTGTGCTTTTTGGAGGAAAGTGGGTGGCTATGGATTTGGGAAAGGGAGTTTTGCCGTGGAGGATTTCTGTTCATACACCTGTGGTGAGGGGGATTTCTTTACTGATGTCTCAGGGCGACTCGTTGGTTTTAAAAGCGGCACGCGCCGGGGAGCCCCCCTTCTCAAGCTGGTCGCGTGGCGCTTTGACCAATAAGAGCACGCGGGGCAGGCGCGTGTAGTCGACCAATGAGAAGTCGTAATAAACCCGAGAGAGGTTATTATGCTCAAACATTTTTTTTGGTAATGCCGCGCTTCAAACCTGTTTAACTAGAGAATTATTATCACAATGGTTCGTCCCACAGGACATAGCCTACTCAGAAACTTAGAGACAGAATAAAGTTATGTGGCGAGCCTCCTTACACGCTATGTTTAGGAAATTAGATATTATAAAGCGGAATAGAAGAGGAAAAATATGGTCCGTCTCGACAGTCTCAAGTGAAGTGCAAGGGGTTATCAAAACTCGTTGAGAACACCTTACTTTGAACCTGCTTTTGTCCATAGTGAATTTAGACTCATTTTCGTCAAGTAAATATTTTGTTCAAAAGGAGAAAGAAAGAAAACATTTAGCTACATTGATTTGACATATTAGGCATTGTGTCTTCATGCGTTCTGCTGTCGCGTGAAAAAAAAAACACGCATCGTTTTTTTGTTTTCTTTTTGTCAACGAAATTTAATAGGCTAGTTATTCGAGAAAGTTATTTACAAATATGTTTTATTAATTTAGGCACTTATCATTTATTTATTAGTTTACGTAATCGTACTTATAGCCTATATAGCCTAATAACATCTTATAATCGTACATATAGGCCTGGTTTCACAGTCAGGGCTTTGACTAAGCCATGTTTAGGCCATAGTTCAATTAGGACATTTAAGTATCTTTTATAAATGTTCCTTTAAAAATAACATTACTCGTGTGCATCTTGAGATAGAACAATGGCACTGAGATGAGATATTTGAAGATATGTCAGTGCAAGTTTCGTTCAGTTAAAACAACCCAGACATGCATTTTAGTCTGGGACTAGGCTTAAGCATCGTCTGTGAAACCGGGGGATAGTCTAATATTATAAAATAAATACAATTATAATTCAAGCATATTTCTATCGAAAATAAAAAAATTCTAGTGTGCAACATAAACATTAAACACATTGCAACAATTCGCTATCTTTGGTGCACGGCGTTTAAACCAGTTCAAAAAGAGTGTTTGTGTTAATACCCAGATGAGTTTCGTTTTTTCTTTTGAGCAAGTTCAAAACCTTTGATTCCGATTTAAGGAAGCCCTTTCAGCAAAAGAGCTTCCAAAGATCCAGAAACTGATCTGTGAGAGGCGCGGACAATACCATGCTGCACGAGCTTAGAAAGAGAAAGCAACGTGCAAAAAAAAGGGGCAGAGTAAGAAATAATACCAAAGTGATTAATAATTAATAATAAAATAATAATTAATAATACTGTTGAGGATGACGCAATTTTCGTAGTATTAATTGATGACAGACACGTCAAATTATTGTACTGTATAAACCAATAATAAAATAAATGGAATTAGCTAGTTAGGCATAAAAATACCGTGAAACTAAGAAAAGGCAGTAATATTAGGATTTAAACAGTTATAACGTGGACAGTGTGCAGACAGCAAATTGTGCATATGACTTTTTGACAATCAAAAAATAGTTTATTAAAATCACTGGACTATATATAAAAAAATCAATGTTGGATTTTTTTTTATATATAGTCCAGTGATTTTAATAAAATGATTTTTTTTGAATGTTTTTTTACCTGGATGTTATGAATTTAGTTATGAATCTACACAGACAGAACTTTGTGACACGGGCTACAGCTGCGTTTCCTGGTTAGTCTCTGAAACAAGTATTATTTAATGTAAGGCAGTGATGCACGGGGCCTTAATTCCTGCTTTCTGGCATTAAAAACGTCACATGAATCTTTTTACATTTATTCATGAATTCATAGAGCGCAGAGGCTCGCGGACTGGCGCCTGAGCTCACCCCAACTGGAGCCTCATCCAGGCGGCTTGTGTGTCTTGGAATAGGTCCTAAAGCAAACAACAGGTTGGGATTGCTGCCGTCGATTATTAAAGTGTCCCAGGGACAATAGAGACTCAATGTTCCATTCGACACGCCTGAAGAACTCTTTGGAAAAAGGGCACAAAATGTGTCTCAATGGGGGCTTCCAGCGCGATCGAGTCTGCGTGCTGCTTTCTTCATTCCTGTCTCCCAGGAAACCCAGAGATATCGCGTGCTTGATAAAGGTCGATAAAACATCATAAGGCTTCTCCAACACACACATATTAATAATATTCTTAATAATAATGTTAATATTAATAGTAATAGTAATAATGAATTCACCTGTCACAGCAATCTTCATGAGCTAACGTTTAAACATTAAATAAATAAAATATTTCATTTTTTTTTTAAATCTATGTAACAAACAGTCACATAAATAACAAGTAATAATTTAGATTAAATTGAATAATTTAGATTTAAATAAAGGTTTTTCATTATCCAATAAATAAACTCCTTGATGTTACATTTTAAAATGAGACTGTGTATTCACAAGCGTTTAATTTGATGTAATGTTTTCCATAATACATGAAACCTTAAACAAATAAGATCTCTGATTGTCTAAATATCAGAACAGGTGCACACTTGTAAGCATCTGTTTACAACTGTGGGAAACTGAAAAAGCAAAAAAAGGCGACATCTAGTGGACTTACAATGTACTTAAAGGGATAGTTCACCCAAAAAAGAAAATGTGATGTTTATCTGCTTACCCCCAGGGCATCCAAGATGTAGGTGACTTTGTTTCTTCAGTAGAACACAAACTATGATTTTTAACTCAAACCGTTGCAGTCTGTCAGTCGTATAATGCATGGCATTGGTAACAAAATCTATGAGAGTAAAAATAAAATGCACAGACAAATCCAAATTAAACCCTGCGGCTTGTGATGACACATTGATGTCCTAAGACACGAAACGATCGGTTTGTGCGAGACACCGAACAGTATTTATATAATTTTTTACCTCTAATACACCACTATGTCCAACTGCTTTGGGCGCGCGCACGGCATCCGATGCGTGAGGTGTGTACGCGCTCTGCCGTAGTTTACGTTAACGGCTGTGTTGATATCCAGCCGAAGAGCAATCAACCATAACTTCAGGCGAGCAGGCTCAGAAGTTGGGAATACGTGTAAAGTCACCACTCCCGAATGAGTTCGCGCGAGCGCAAATCATAATTTGTGTTCTACTGAAGAAATATCCACCTACATCTTGGATGCCCTGGGGGTAAGCAGATAAACATCAAATTTAATGTTGGGTGAACTATCCCTTTAATGTAGATCAAGCGCTTATTTTTTCAGAACTTGAATTTCAACCTCAGTTATCAAAATGCAAACAGCCTTTTTCCTACAGTTCGTCGTACAATAAAATTCACCATCTTTAATGGAGGATAAAGTATAGCGTTTTTTTATTTATTTCTAACTTAAGTTATCCTCTGTTTTCATGCAGAACATGTCTGCCATTGAACATCGAATTGTACATTATTCCTTGAAGCTACAGATCGCAACTGTCTGCATGTCAGCTTTCATGGGTGCTATGTGCTGTAAGTGTAAGCTTTTTATCATTTAAGATAAAAAAATCATTGTGGTGCATCAGAGTTTGGTAAAAAGTGTAGCAGGCAACACTCCAACTCATGACTAGACATTACATACAATAAATAGCATAAACAGACTCACGTACAAGAACTTGGCCTAATACATCTGGAACATGACAGGATCAAGGTTAGACTTGTGGCAACAAACTCTTCATTCACTAGAGCTTGACTTGAAGTGTTGTGGTGCCTTTCACTTTGACCTGTAGAGCATGAATCTGGTTCACAAAGTCAAAAGCCAACAGTGGCTAACCTTTGACCACAACCTTCATTGTGTTCAAAGAACTTCACTTCATGTTGATGAGCTCATCCTGAGGTGGAAGGGACAAAACAGAACAGCTTTACTGTTCACATGTACAACTGTACTGTTCAGACATTTTTGATGATACAGAAAACACAACAAAATCCACTGTAGAAAACATGTTTATTAGACAAATTATACACAGAAAGCTTTGCCACTTGTAACAGAGGCCTCAGTTTGTTCCATTTGAATAATACGCAACACATACAACAAAATAGGCCTATATTAAATACTGTACATTATAATCAGTTGAAAATGATGTAATCCTGTACAATTCTATGTATGAAATTAAAAATGTTACAGGCATAGGTTTTGCATGCTTCTTATACGAAAACAAAAAAAAACAAAAACCTTGCCTCCTTTTTGACAGATTTGGACATTAAAATGAAATGAAGTTGAATGAGAATGCCTTACCATCAGAAACCGTGGAGAACTTCTTGTAATGTGATAGCGGCTAACTGAGCTTTATAGACTCTGATATAATAATCTATATCTTCTTTAAACCCAACAAAAATATCTGCATGTAAAATATACACTTTAATGTCTCTTCATTTACTCTAAATAAAAAATCTTTAAACTGATACTAAATAAAATTGCTCCTATAGTCTTTGAGTAATCATATCTTAAGAAAAGTACATCTAGAATGCTTGCGTCAAAACACTGTTGCTGTTCTCTACATACAACATTTGCGAATTAGAGTATAACAAACTGAAAGCTCATTCTAAATGACTAACATTAGTAAATATTAATACAGTTTATGTTAGTGAAAAGGATTGGTTTGTTTTCTGTCCTCAAAATGTGTATTTTTTTTTAAACTCTCACCACACCTTGATGGCCTTGTTTAAACAATTAGCACTTTAAAAAAAAGTTAGATAAATATTACCCGTAACATTACGAAATTAAATGAAAGATATCTCAAATAACCCCGCAAAAGTCACCACCGTATCAGCATTTTCAGATAGTAACAGGTTGAGGACGGACACTTGAAAAGTAAAAAAAAAAGCCCTGTCTCCTAAGGCTTGTGTTAAGAATTCGTTTAAAAAACCCTTCTTAACTTTGATTTCCAAAATCTATGAGCCACGCAGCAAGATTGTGGGCATATACAATGAAACTATTCTACTGAATGTTTTTGTCGAATCCTGGTGTACGGCTACAGAAGTGAATACAAACTCTTGATGGTTTAATGGTGCAAATTAATGTAGGATGATGGCACTGAAGCAATTTCAAAACTAATCATTAAAAAAAAAGAAACTATAACTACAGACAACTCTGAAACAATTTTTTGTGGTTGTTGTGTGAAAGACGCTTTGACCAGACACATTCCACGCATTAAAAGATTTGTTATACCCACAGTATAATCATTTTATTATTTTGTAAAAATTAATTTTAAAGTTCATTTGAGTCTTTTCCACAGAGTCAGTTAAAGACTCAAAGTAGATCAACCTTCAGGGAGTGGCAGAGAAGATGAGATGGTCTTTAGAACAACACAATCATTAATGTGATAGCTTAGCGAAAATCAGGGTTGTTTTCTGAGTTAAGCAGGCGCCATGTTGAAGGTATCAGCTAGAGGGAGTACTTAACGTTAAAAGAGCGCTGAGATGAAGCAAAATTCAGTCAAAGAGTTGACAAGATTCTTCAAATGAGTTTCGGTGATGGGCACGGTCGGGAATATGGCAGAGTCCTTTTTTTTTTTCTAACCCTTTTTTTTGGTCCCCCCCCCCCCAAAAAAAAACCATCAAAAATAAAGGTAACGTAGATCATGCAAAATTAGGTTTTTTTTTTTCCCCACGAATTGAATTGGCAACACAAAAGACCAACAATATTAGTTCACAGGAGAAATTCATGCCAAAAAACCGCAATGACAATAATGATCATTTTATTCCACCCTCGTCCTGTCAGCGAGTTCGGTTGGGACGAACGAGCTCCATCGAAAAGAGCAAAAGCCAAGAGAAAACGACAACCGAAAAGGAACATTTGTATTTACATGTATCACTTTTTTGTTACCAACTCATAGGCCCAGGAACCACTGAAGTCTATATGGAGGTGCCCCTGTCTGGGTCATTGCAGTAGCTGAAGTTGGGGGCCGGGGTGGGCTGATATGGGATGCTGGACATTGTCTTGATGGGGCTGCGAAAGAAGCCGCCGTTGGGGGCCCGCTGCCGGAAGGGCCCCCCTGTCCGGTGGTCCTGCACGGCCCCGAAGGCGAAACCGGCTGCTGCTTTGGCCGACAGGGTGCGGCTGAGAGTCTGGATCTGCTCAGGGATGAAGGTGGTGGTGGTGATGTGCGTGTTGCGGAAGTCGCTGATCTGCTCCAGGGCCTGCCGGGCGGCTGGGAGGGAGTCCATGTCCAGGGGCGTCAGGTCGATGGAGGAGGTGGAGTACTGTTTGTGGGGGCTCTCGTCCTCCGTGCACAAGCTGTTAACCCGGTGATGAAGGTGCTCCAGGTCGATCTCCTTATCGTCCTAGAGAAGGGGAGAACGGGAGGAGGAAAGTGGAGTGGGGAGGGGAGGGGTGCGAGAAGAAAATAAGGAAGGAGAGAAGAACAGGAGGAGGAGCGAAGGTTGTTACAGGATCAGAGGAGAAAAGAGGTGTAACGTGAAGAGAAGGGGTGTGTAATCATAAGAGCAGATACAGCAGGATGGATTAGTGAAGCGGGTTGGCGTGAAGTGGTTAACAGGGAAATGGAAGGGCGGTGGAGGAAGAAGAGGAAACACAGGCAAAGAAAGGTGAGAAAAGGAGGGAGGTGGTGAGCCAATGAGATGGGAAGGAAGTGTTCGGATACAGTTGGGAAGGGAAAGAACATTTGGAAAAAGGTTGAGGGTGGGTGTTGATGGAGAATTAGCAGGCCCAATGAGGTTTCAGCATTTGCATGGTTAGCAAGACAGAGAAAGAGGGGGTGGGGAAGGTACAAAAAGGGAAACATACTGAGCTACGGTAATGAAAACACATCAGTCTTAACTAGTACTGTCCTTGGACTTATCGAGAATAATCAACAACCTTAATGTAATTGCGTGACACATGGATATTTGCATATGTAGATACTGTCTACAAAACCTTTCCACTTTCAAGCCATCTGAAACCACGGTTGTGACAGCACTGTAGCTTATCTACTGTATAACATCTACTATATAGCTAATCTACTATATAACTGTATTAACATAACAACTAAAATATGTTAATTGCTTAAAACAAAAAACAAACTCACGGGGTGACGTGGGCTGACATTGGCTGTAGTGAGATAAATTGGCCTTTGGTTTGGACCAGCATAAAGCACTTGCAGCCACCAGCGGCAGGTAGCTTGGCCCTGAATAAAGAGGGGCGGAGGGGAAACCTGGTCGGGCTGAAGGGGCTGGGAAGTCAGGGGGGCAGTTCGTAGGTACCTGTCCTACCACCACGGTGGAGGAAGGCGGTATTAAAAGGGGTGTAGGAGTGAAGGGAACAGGGATTGTGGGAAGGCTGTTACATGACAGGACATATTTTGGTGTTTTCTTGAACTAACAAGGGACTCTACTTTTCAGAATACTTTGTTGTGTTTTGAATTTATTATCACTTATGTTTTTTTTTTTGTGGGGCAGGGTGAGATTGCTCAAAATATGACTCTAAACCAAGGCATTTTATTCTAAGATTTATAGATACGGATGTGACACTAGGGTGAAATCTTTAAACCAGTGGTTCTCAACCTTTTCAGCACAGTTATAATAGAGCTACATTTGGCATCTGTCCAACTATATGTGACACAATGTGTAATTGAATATCTGAAGGATTAAGTACAAACATATCATCTTTGTCTTCTGAAGCATGCATACAACACAAAGGTCAATTGTTGTCTAAAACTACAATCATATTTAGATCTATTAGCTTGCCTTCAAAAAAGCCTGAAGAGGGTTATGTTTCAGTCAGATTATTAAAGGATTTACACTCACATAAAAAAAAAAATATATATATATATATATATTGCGTGGGGTTATAAGGGGATGTAAACCGTATTGTGCAATATCCTTTGAAATGATACAAATGTGCTTGTTCAAACGTTAGTAACAAAACAGGGTCTGTCAATAATTAGTTATAATAATCAAGGCCTTGTATAATTTAGTCTTAATATGTACTGTGGACTAGACATTTCAGTACAAATATATAGATATGCATAAAAGTATTTAAAAAAATATTTAGCATTCAAAATATTAGATGTTTTCCTACCCTATGGAAGTGAATCGCATGGATAGTTACAATATTTGATTGTAAATCTTAAAATGTTTAATATATATCTTAGAAATGATATCACTACTAATATATATAAATGCTTCATTTGAAGTTTGTTGAGGCCCCCTAGTGGCCCCCCTGAATGAGAACCACTGCTTTAAACGGCATCTTACTGTATCATTGACTGTATTGAGATTGTGGGATTGAATACTGAACTAGGCACTTAGTGTGGGTATGTAGCACCAATCTAAATATTGAAGTTTTACAAACGCCAGCTTGCTGGGCAAAAGCTATGCATATGGGCTGCTCCACTCCAAAGCTACACAGTTTAAATAACTGTTTGCACTGTCATTTCTGTATTCTTTTAGCCAATTTTGTCTAGTCTCTATGCAGCTTGGCACTAATGGGTTGATCTCTGTGGGCTTCAGATCAAAAATGAAGATGGGTATTGAAAATAGCCTGCATTATTGCATTCCTGAGCAAATGTAAATATCAAGGTTTCTGGAAATAAATGGTAATGACCTTCCTTGTAGCACCCTGCCAGATTCTCACTCTGACTCAGCAGCAAATGTGCGATTGCTTCAGTCCGAACAAAATGTATTGTTTTGCATTGCATTGGGTGCTGGGGGTGATTTCATAACCTACGTGGGCTCGAGGCTTGGAGTAGTGTGGAAAGAGTGTAGCTCAGTGCTGGCAGAAGACAGTTCGCGACGGGATGGCGAACGTGTGCCTCAACTTGGAGTCGAGGGGTGTGGCGCAGCATGCAGGTGACAGGTGATTGGAGGAAGGCCTGAGCGTGTGCATGATGTCAGTTTGCAGTTCATGACACGGCTCGTCTTGCCTCACAGACGGTCCGTCTGCTTGTGTCTGTGTGCGTGCGTGCGCGAGCGCGTGTGAAAGGACAGAGGACCGAACAGATGAGGCAGGCAGATGAGAGGATGGGGAAGAGGTTGTTTTCAGAGAGGTGGGGGAATGAGTAGAAAAAGACAACAAACAAACAGTCAGCACACAGACGTTTTTTTTTTTTCTTTTCTTTTTTTTTTTATGTCCAAGGAGCCAGATACCTGGAAGTGTGAGATGGTAAAAATGGCATTTTGCATTTCTCTCCCACGCCCGCTTTAACCCCTCAACACAGAGTACTTATCTATAAAACAAAATCAACAAAATAAAAGTTGTTTCAGGCTTTGACAGCAGAATAACATGATTTTCTGGTCTATTCTGAAAAATAATGAAACATTTTCAGAGTAATGACTGATACAGAATGCTGTTTGGCGTTCAGCGGCCTTTAATTATGTGGCTACATGAGGTCTGACTTTCAAATTCTCACTATTAAAGCCACTGTGAATATAATTTCAATACAATTTCCCTTTAGGATTAAAAGACAGCAAAATATATTTTCTCCTCCTTTTTCTTGCTTTTAAGACTGAAAAACAATTGGGTATTTGAATGCAGACCTCATACTGTGGCCTAGAAATTTAGAGGCACCGCAGGACTCCAGACAGCCACAATATCAATGACACAGCAGACATCTGAGGTGAAGAACTTTTCATCATTTAGTTTTCAGGAATGATTAGGACACAAAACTTGGCATGTGAAATGGCTTATTCACACGGCAAAACCTCCGGTTCTCTGGACCGCCTGTTCATCCTCTCTGGATTGGCAGTTGGTGCGGTATAAAACTTGAACTTGGGTGGAAAAAGCGTAATTCAGCACTATAAGTCTGAACTCGTTTTGACGACTTTTCGTATCTAATTATTTCAGATCAATTGCGACACCACAGAAGGAGCCATGATGGCAAGATCACAGAGAAACAGAGAGGAATCAGGGACAAACTAACACCATGGCATATGCAACGTGTGTATTGGTGTGTGTGTGTGTGTGTGTGTCAGTCACAGAGACACAAAGTCATTCTATTGTTCTGATGTGCAATGAACTTAGTGTTAGCCAGGTGTCAAGAAATATTACAAAGAAAAGAGGAAGCAGACAGGAAGAATTAAGGATGTACCAAGACACTAGGACACACCAAACATACAGTTGCATCATGCTGAAAGATGAAAGAATGGTTTTTAAGGATGTGCCAAAATGACAATTAGAAAAGACAAAATGACAACAAATACTGCAAAAATCATTTTCTTAATCAGTATTTTTGCTTTGTTTTCCAGTAAAATTATTCAAATATCCTTAAAATAAGATAATTTTTAATTAACATATAATAACTTATTATTTAATTATTTTCTTGGAAAAAAGTAACCAAAAAAATACTAATTTGTTTGTTTGCAGTAAAGGAAGGTAAATAAAACTCTGCTTCAAACTAAAGAGCTTTAATTGTAGAACCGGAAACATCTGTGACATGAGTGTGATATGTGCTAATTTATGTGCTAATTTTTAGTGTTTGTCTTGTCTTGGTCGCTTTTGGCATCAACACTTGTCGCTCACTGAACCATGCGTGTTAAAATGCGTGCTTATCAGCATGTCAGTGTGAATATTTGAGCAAAGCTCTGCCAAGCTTCTACTCTGATGGAACCATCTGGAAGAGTGCTCCGAGGAATGAGCCCAACTCAGCATGATCCAGCCACTGGGGAAGAAAGGAGCGGGTTCAAGTGTGACCAGAGCCAAAGCGCTCCACCCTACTTGAAAAATCCTCCGAGAGAATCATCTCTGTGCTCAGTGTTACAGTATATCTTCAGCTACACCACTATGTTAGCTGTAATTAATGACTAAACATGCTTACAGTATATAGTACAAGGTCCAATGTTAACTTTCACAGGCCAATGGCAAGTACATTTACAGGCTAAAAATATTTAAGATATAAGTGATTTTATTCTGCATTATTTTTTATTAAAAATATATTTTGCGTTCCCTACAATGTAATTGTGACAAGATGCAATGGATGGAAGCATTCATACAAAAATAAGATCTTTGTTTTTTGCTGGCACCACACACAGAGATAGGCATTACACGAGTACAAGTCAAAGTTGAGGGTCGATTAAGATTTTGTGGAAACAATTAATTAATTTAAGAGCAAAAGTGACAACAAAGATATTCTAATGCTATTTTCTGTTTATTTTAATTCTATTAAGAGAATGCTGTTTTTTAAACATTATAATAATCAACAAACCATAAAAAAAAAAACGGTTTCCACAAAACTATTAAGCAGCACAATTAAAAAAAAAAAAATTTTGTAATCATCATAAACGTTTCTTGAACGTCAAAACAGCAAATTAAAAAGATTTCTGACAGATCATGTCACACTCAAGACTACAGTAATGGCTGCAGGAAATTCAGCTTTGCCATCACAGGAATAAATTACATTTTAAAATATATTCAAAATAGAAAAACAGTATTGTAACATTGTAATAACATATTGCACGAACATTTACGTGTTAATGTATTTTTGTTTAAATAAATGCATCCATTGTGAGCATAAGAGACTTTTTCATAAACATTAAAAAATCTTACAGACCACAACATTTTGGATGGTAATGTATTATTTAATGGCATAAAAAAGTTAAGACATCTTAGATAAAGCACTGATAGCAAATTTTTTCACATTAAAAAAATTCAGAGTTAACTTGGACCTTGTTTATATGAGAGTAAAAATAAGTCATTTAAATTCTTATAAGACTTAAATCTGCTATTTGTGGCATGCCGTTATAAAAAAAACAAACACTATAATCCTGTTAAACCAACAGGATTAAAAATGCTCATCTGCCATTTCTAGAAGAAACAGATGAGTTACACTAATGTCGGAACATTATGATGACCAGAGGAGTGGACGACGGCCTTCAGAGGAACAGGGATGAAGGAGAGGCGCTCTCTCTGTGGGGTCATGAGCGGCCTGCTGCAGTGGCCCCTGACCACTGATCAAAAGCACTATGGAGATTGTTTTTCAGGTGGAACGCTGGAGATGAAATGCTGTGTTTTTTGGCCTGTGGAGAGTCTGATGACATGGACCGGAGAGGTGTGAGGAAAGGTCAGGTGTGTATGTTGGTTGGGGTGGGTGGATGATGGGACTCAGTCAGAGTAATGAGGGAGATGGGGATGTGATATCAGGAAAGGAAACAACCACAATATGACAGCTGCAGAAGATAACAAGGAGCTATAAATCCATCAAATCAAAGAAATGCATCAAGAGCAACATCACAAAGGTTCATTCACAGCCATATGAATGTGCTGTCACTGTTACGAAGTGTAGTCATGTAAAACGCAAGCGTTTAACTGAGTGTGTGCTCATTTGTTAATTAACGTTAACTGGATCCATAGGCAAACAGTTGTAAGAACAAGAAAAACAATATGTGCAAACACATTAATCTAAACTGATCTTCGTGAAATGAAGGATGGGATATTAAAGAAAATTTAGAGCCTTGTCTTAAAGTAATTATCCAGATATATGCAGCTTTTATCAGCACATATATTTTCTACTGCACCTGTTTATTTATTATTATTATTTTTTTATCAGAAGAGCTCTATTACAGTTAATGTGCTTGGCAGGCAATTGAAAACATTTTCTTTGGGAGAGAGTTTTGTAAGTGCGCTATCAGAAAAATTAATTTGTTGAAAATGTGCTTTGTCTGCTGTTTGTAATGCTGACTATTTTTCATTTTAAACTCTTGTCTTTTTGTTGATGTTACGAATAATCTCCCAGGGGGTGTATGATGTTAGAGGAATCAGTAGGGATTCTGCTTAATCCATTACATCTGTGCGGGCTATCAGGATTATTGGTATTTTATCGTAATAAGTGAATGAAGAAACTGTAAGGTTGTGTCTGTTTCTATGGTTACCTTGCGCCCGAGGCAACTTTGACATCATTCCTAAGATTGATTTGCAGGTCACGGTGCTTATTAATTAACTGACAATGGGGTGATGATTAAAATAATTAAGTATTATCCTTTTAATTTGCAACCCTTTTATTTAAACAATATTTTTTACATATATATATATATAGTATATATTATCGATATACATTAATAATGATATAGATACAGTTCCTTTATAATATATTATTATAAGGACAATGAGGGGAAAAAACAAAAATCATTATTTATTATTTTCATATTGCAATTTCAATTGCCTACAATGGCACAAGGAACAAAGTTACTTGCTAAGAAACTCATAGTGATTATAAAGATTTGGTCATACCGCTAATTTTTATGCCTTTTTTTCTCATTGTCCTCTATTAAGTGGAAATTTAAGAGGGAAGTTGCTGAACTTGAAATTCAATAACAACTGTATCCCATCTGTTCTTGGGCAGTTGGAAAAATACTCAAGTGATGGTGTTTCAAAACTGTGCCATACACTCTTTGTTAATGTATACAGGTTTCGTGATCAACCACATCCCTACATCAACTGTCAAGACTCTCACCTCCTTCGATGGCACTCTGGAGCCCTTCCTTCGCGTCCACCAGGTCTCCACAGTGGCAATAAGACAGGAGAGCACCACACCGGCTGCTAGTACAAAGAAGACCCCAGCAAAGCTGTGGATGTCCAAGGCACTGCCACTCTTTCGAGTGCCTACAGTAGAGTACAGGTCGCAGGGACTGTCCCGCGGCCACCACTTCAGCTTCAAGATGTCCATGTCTCCATTCTGCTGAAGCTCCAAGATCCTGGACATGGACAAACATATAGATGATTCATTAGTTAGTGGCACTTCTCAGACTACTTCAAACTACATCTATGTTACAACATTTATTCCGGAATACAGATAATGAAGAATCCATACCATCACATATTAGGCCAACATTTTTTCAAAAAGAATTTGGCTGGAAGTGTAATGGTGTGAATTTCTGATATTTGTGATGGTAATGACAACTGACCTTATGGAAGCCTTGGACTTCCTAACAAAACAAGTTAGATAGCAGTTGATTGACTTTCAACAATGTATAATAAAAAAGAATTATACAAAGAAATAGTCTTTTTGAATGATTACAAAATCTATATATTACTGTGGCTCTCAATCAGGGGGCCGAAGCACACTAGGGGGACTCAGCAAAGCTTCCAGGGGGGTCTTACAATGACTTAAAAGTATTAAATGAATAAATTATTAATAATATATTAAACTAACCTAACTAGGAAAAAAACAAAACAGAAACAAGATAATAAAAATATCATATTCCCCCCACCCAAAACTAACTTAAATATTGTTCTTATTGAGGAATAATACAAAATACAAATTTAGTCACGGATAATTAATTTGATATATCAGTACTCACAGTTTCTCTTAATAAAAGTAAACAGCTTTGTCATAATTACAGCATAAATATCAAAAATGTTTTATATATCCTTTACAGTAATGGATTGAATATTGAACATTGTCTTGGACAACGGAGGACCTATGAGTCAAGAAGGCTGAGAAGCACTGATATAAAAATATGAATCTACATTTAACCTCAACAACATTTCAATTACAAATGCTTGATGACAGCAATTCATTAAATACTTGAGGTCAGTAATTCATTAAAAACAAAACCCTTGAAAATAAACTGATTAAAAATAGGATTTTCATGAACATGTGCAAAGCTGAATTTGACTGATTTTAAAACTGTTTATACAGTATGCAGTTTAAAAATGCTGGCAATTTCTGCACTTTTAAAAAGGAAAAAGTAAGAGACATCAAAAAATCCATTATAACCCACCATCTAAAACTAGAGTATTTTTCTTCAAAATTACAGGAGACAGAAATGTTCCCCTAACTGAAGAATCATCCATTTGCTCAGAAATAACTTTGCTGCTTTAAGTCAGTTAAAGTAAGACAAATATGAAGATTTATTAGATAACTGAAGTGCTGCACTTCATGGCTGGACATTTACTACTGGCCTAAATATATGCACAATTACGCACAATTTTATTGTGTCGCATTACAGAGATGGACTGTGTTACAGATTGAAATTTAATGTCAGATTGCTTCATTCTTACACATTAATTGAGCCACTGAGATCTGTGTAACACCATATAAATAACTCGGAACAGTCCCAGTCTGTTCAGTGGCATCTGTAGCTGCAGTGATTGACTTTTTTTCCCCCAACAGCAGGGGGCAGTGTCTCCTCAGCAATAATGCTAAGCTACAGCATCTACCTCACCATAAAGAACCAGCGTGTTCTGATGTAGCTATGGCAGTTTGTATTAATGCCAGACCAGCGGCTGCAAATGAATGATAATGAACACAGGACACAAAGGTTTAGGAGAATTTGCCTCATAGATTGGCTGATCTGTATTGTGTGGTGGTCTCTCTCTAGCCTGATTGTCTGCAATCAGGAGTCACTGCACAGTTTCATCCCCGAGGAGGAGACTAGCGAGCTTCCAAGAGCCCATATTCACATCCAAACTGCAGCTGCTGCAAACACTTACCCAAACATCCACGCACGCAATGCAAATGTTCAGTACAAAAACCCTGTTCAACGATTATTCAGAAAGCTATCCTTCATTTTTATATCCTCATCCCTGTCTCATAACACAGTGCAGGAGTAGAAAATGTCCTACTGCATTCAGCAGATGGAGAATGTCCCATCCACATTCTGCTATGGACACAGCTCACAGGACTCACAACAAGGTGGACCAATGTTGAGAGATTTGCTTTATAGACCACTTTTTAAACGTGCCAACAACATTTAGCCATGCAACACTGCCCACATATGTTGCTTCAGAGGTTTCAGAGTGTGATAGCAGAGACCTGAAAGCACAAATAGGACAATTCAAGATAACAGCACAAAACATACCAAGGGAACCGTGATCCAGTGCCATTACAATGCCAAGTGCTGTGACTGAGTAAGCAAAGATGTAATCAATGCCGCAATGATCTTTACAGGGCATTGTTGAAAATGAAAGAATTAGTCTACTCAAAAATGGACATTCTGTCATTATGTATTTGCCCTCATGTCAGAGTACTATAAAAAAAGCAGCATGGCAAATGCAGTATATTCCAGGTCTAGAGAAGCCATACACTATCTTTGTGTTGTTAATATTCACAAAATAATGATGTTTTGCAAATATATTTTGTGAAAATCTACTAACATTATAAGTGAAAATTAACATTAAAAGTTCGCCATGACTGTTAAATAACTCGGCATGAGATTGGTGTATTGAACAGAAGAAGAAAAATGGTTTAGAAATAATTTTCACTCAGAAATTGACAGTATTTTCCAATTAATTACAAAGAATCGGCAAGTAACATCTTGAATTAAAAAAAAAAGAAACCTACTTCATGTGTCACAGCAGAGTTATTTCAGTATTATTTTAATACCATTATACTATTTATTATTATTTTGAGTTAGCTATTATTTTTATATTTTCAGTTTTCATTTTGGTTTCAGAAAATTATGTGCTTGACATTTTTTATTTTTATATTTTTTTAATTTAAGTACTTATTTTAAGATAGCTGCCAAGGCAACATTTCTAATTTTCTATTATCCAATATTATTTTATGTCAGCATTATTTCAATTACCATACATGCTTTTTTTTTTTAATAGTTAACAATACCAACACAAACACTGTTTTTGAGTGAGGTTAGATAAATGTTCCCCCATTGTGGAGGCAGATATGTACATTTAGCCATTTTAACATTGGTGTATACTCCAATTTATGTTTTCATTTTCCATGGTATTAAAATACTGCGATGAGTTCTGAGATGAGATGTCTTGGTCTTCAGTAACAGCCATTCCTTTAAGACCTCATTTCCACTGGAGGTCACCGCAGAACAACTCCTATCACAGGCATATGGAACGGCCTACCCTTGAAAAATTTGTCTGTGGCATTTATGAGTGTTGCCATGATGGATGTGTCAACACTTGGTGGGTCAACATGCTGTGTGCTGCTTCAGGGCTCAGATAATAGGTTTCATCTGACCACATTGATGGGATGACAAGGAAGAATCAAGCATGAATTTAAAAGAATGCCTTGTGTAATCATTCTTATGGAGACATTTTATTTTATTCTATTCTTTCTGTGACATCTTTCAACCCAAGTCTAAATTAAGTCTCAGCCTTCAAGGACTCACATTAGAAAGCCTGTTTTTGACCTTGTGGTTTTCAGGCAGCTGGTCCTGGGCAAATTAACAGTCTCAGTGCTTAATGAATTAACACCCTGGTGTTTTTAACAAATGAGGAGCAGTGCGATCCACAGGAATTAACACCAGGCACTTTTCCTGTGAGAATCAACTGTCCAGTTTTGCGCTTGAGGATACGCCACATGTTTGTCTTCACGAGTCTCAGGAGAGACATGACAGTAGACATCTCAGAGGGGACCAGATTTTACCTTGTTTGTTGAGAAGATAAGTCCACTGATGGCCATATGCTGAAAGTAAGTTTTTTTTAGCACGCTCACTTTCGCTAAACTTCTCTAGATAAGTTTTTGTAACTTGCCATTTTTTCATGGAACACTTCAAATGTTCTTCACCATGAAACCCCATGAAAACGAATCACCTGATGAACAAGGTCTTCTTTCTTGCGTTGATGTATTTCCTACTGAAACAGGAAGTTTGGGCTTGTCATTTTTATTTAAATAGCCAAAAAAGCTGCTTTGAACAAACATTTACTTTGAAAAGCACTCATTACAAATAAACGGAATTACTAAAAAAATATTTTAAAATTAATTAAATAAATAAATACATTTACAGATCATATTTTTATAATTTATTTTGGTTTTAGTCCAACGACAACATCAACGGCAATTTTTAACTTTTTTTACAATGTTACATTATTTTTCTGATAGTATTATCATATTTACATAGGGATCCTTGGTATTAAGAAAGTGAAAATCTCTGCACTAGCATGAAGATTAGCTTTATATCCAATCTTGAAGCTAACAGAGAAACAAAATTAAAATTTTGATTTCATGAGCTCTTCAAAAATTTGCCCTTTTACCACATAAAAAAGGTTGTTTTCCCTTCAGGCTCACACTGAGAAAACAGCTTAGCAAAAGCAGACATTTTATTCGTTCTTTAGTTCCTCTTCTCCCAAAATAGAGAAAGGTGAGTGATGAGGAGGAGAGGGAGATAAGTGGTGTGCGTGCCAAACAAGTTGTGCTCGACTGACAGGTTAGGGCAAAACACAAGCAACAAATTCACCTGCTCCGCTCTGTGTTTTTGTCTTTGAAAGGCCATATCACTGACCAGCCACAGTCAAGGGAGTTCAGTTGGCTGTGGTCCATGTTCAATATCGGGGGCTAAACACAAACACTTGGCCCTGTTAAAAGCCCAAGTCCAGATCAACCTGATTCTCCATGACAACTGGGTGATCTGGTAACTGCAACACGCTTTTATTTAAGACCTCAATATGACACTGAGCTTGATTCTCGGTCTCTCGGTGTGCCGGGTTGCAGTAGCACTTCAAACTCATTTTTCTGTTCTTCCGGCATAATGTGATGGGGATTTGCGGTTCACTCCTCAGGTCTGTCTGTCATGTAGTCTCCTCGCTCGCCTCTTGGGCCCTGTGTGCTGATTCGAGTGTGGACTGCTGGAGCTGTTGCTATGGCAACCAGCTGCGGCAGAAATGATCATGTTATTAGATGCCTCTGACTGCGGGGAGACAAACTACTTGATAAGAGCTGGGAAAACACGATGAGAAAAGG
Organism: Sinocyclocheilus anophthalmus; assembly: GCA_018155175.1. Taxonomy (NCBI): domain Eukaryota; kingdom Metazoa; phylum Chordata; class Actinopteri; order Cypriniformes; family Cyprinidae; genus Sinocyclocheilus; species Sinocyclocheilus anophthalmus. Next base: position 148,438 of record JADLZN010007641.1, on the reverse strand, counting down.
AACGAAAAGACAAAAGCAAGCAGTTTTTTTTTTGCTTTGGAAACGGGGAATTTCTTCTCAGCTTATCAAGACTGTCTGCTAAACATCTTAAAAGACTGAGAAAGACAAGTATAAGCATGATAGCCACTCGTTCAATTTCAATCTCTCTATGCAGACCATATATGTTCGGTACAGCAGGGGGAGAAACTAAACATTTTTTATTTTTTTTATTAAACAGTGGTTTACTGAACAAATTGTCTCTGTCTTTAAAGAAATACAATTACAAATTCCTTAAGGATAAAAAAAAATCTATATGCTGTAAACTGGAGCGTTCACTCGTGCTCCGCGCTGCAGCTTGAACTGAAGTGCTACAGCAATCTGTCATGCCACATCAAAGAGCATTTCATTTCCTGATAAAATGGACAGAATTTGAAAAATTAGACTTTGTTTCTTATTGAAAGTAACAAAACACAGTGCTTATCGTGATTATTGGTGTTTAAAATTGGTTAATAGGCTACAATGCTGTATTCGTCATGTACAATATGCGTACCGAACCGAAAGACACGTATTGAAAATTTGTGGTACGAATATGTGTACTGTTACACCCCTAATATATATACTATATATACATAAAAGAAAAATTGAAGATGCTTTAATAATTCTAAGTCTGTACATTCAATGAGGGAATATTCTGGACTGGACTGCAAGTTAAGCTCAGATTGACATAATTTGTGTCATAATGCCAATGACCACAACAGTTAGTTTCCACTTGTCCCTTATCTTCCGTAAAAAAAAAAAAATCTAGGTTACAGTAATGAACTTACAATGCAAGTGAATGGGGCCAATCTGTAAATGTCAAAATACTCACTGTTTCAACAGTATAGCCACACTGTAAAAAATTATTGTGATTTTAACGGTAAAAGACTGTACAAATGCCACAGTAAAAACCTGTAAAATTATTAACATGAAGTTTCCTTACTTCCAGGTGGGTGAGTAGGCGGGGTGAATAACTGTAATAGATCCTAACCTTTTGTCGGGGGGGGGGGGAGAAGTAGCCTCAAGAGTCAACACTCATAGCTGTGTCTGAAATCACATCCTAACCCTCATTCCCCTATTCCCTACATGAGTTTTACTAAGGTCCACCTGACAGAGAGACTGAAACAATGAGTAATTCAACCAATGATGAACAGCTGCTGTTAACAAGCAGAATCACTGAAGGAAAGAGAAACAAGACAACTGACTTCAGCCACAGCCTTAGATGAAATCAACTGAAATAAAACAGCAGATGATGATTAATCATCTCCACAAACAGCATTACCAGCTTCACTCATTACTAACCAGTTTGACTTTATTTCTGTCATATATCTACAAAACATTTTTGAGAATTAACAGAGGTGTATATTGTATTGAAAATGTTTTGTTTGGCCTCACCATTTTGGCGATCAGTGGTTGCTTTATTTGTGCTCTTGACCCTTGACTCTTTATTGTTATTTTTTCTCTGATGTTATAACTGTTTTTTTTTAAAAAAACACTTGTTATGACATGAAAAGCTGAGAGAAATTGCAATGAAGTGGTGTTAATAACTATTAATGATGATGTAATGATAATTTCATGATGTGATTCATGATCTCAATTTGTATCTGACTATGGGTAAATTAATTTTTGTTTATGGTACTAATATGACTCCACAAGATAAGTTGACAAACTATTGTGAAATAATTTAAAAACATTTTTATGCACAAAACCTTTAGAGCTACAGTATCTTTTGGACACACACAGACATCAAGAATCAGCACATGAATCTCAACAATGGTGACTATTAATAATATATATATATTTTTAAATCATGCCGCAATGCATGCTGGGTGCCAGAACAAAACTCCCAGCATGCTTTGCAGCATGGAATTTTTTTTTTGATTGTCACTAATGTTGAGATTCATAGGCTGACTGTTGACGTCTGTGTGTGTTTACGTTCTGCCATAGTTCAAAACTTTTATTTGTGCATATTGTGCTTAGAAAAGTTTCACAATGATTGATTGCAGTAGTATCAGTGGTACAATTCAAGAGTATTAGTAATATTTCACATACACGTAGAAGATTAACAATTAGGGTGAGATCAGGAATCTTCATTTATCATGCATGGTCTTGACATCATCTAACACCAGTTTTATCTGCGATTCATATCTACTTTTGGCGTTTCTCGCTATAAACTGTGTGTGAAATAAAGACAGCTAATAAATCAATTCGTCTAATAACAACACTATTTTAAAATCCATGTATCAAGAGCCCACTAAAGCACACCGGTTGTCTCATTATGGGACTTTGCGCAACGTGAAAGTACAACACCTAAAATCTCAATAAGAGCTTTTGTACACGATGTCAGAAATCAAAAAGTCACACTGGTTAGTAATAAGTGAAGCTGGTGATGCTGTTTGTGGAGCTGTTTAATCCTCATCTGCTGAGATCTTGGTCAATTTAATGTTTTATTTTCAGTAGATTTCATCTTTGGCTTTGGCTGTAAGTTGTGTTTCTCTGCTCTTGTTTCTCTTTCCTTCAGTGATTCTGCTTGTTAACAGGTGTTCATCACTAAAGCTCAATCCTCATTTAATTATCTCATTAACTTCATCACTGCTTCAGTGTCACTTCAACACTCTGTAGTGTGGACACATAAGTGCTCTTTAAAACTGAGGATTTTGCTGTGGGATTAAAGGGGTTAAATGTGTGAGATGAAAAAAATACACTGTGAAATGTATTTTTAACAGAAATATACTGTTAATTTAATTTACGAATGCAAACTGTAAAATAACAGTAGATTACTGGCAACCACAGCTGCTGGTATTTCACCGTAAAATCAAGAAAAAAAACAGCAAAATACTGTAACTTCCTGTTGCGTTTTGTGGGTTACCATTGTGCTGGAGAGCAGAGCCTCTGTTTAAGTAAAGGACGGACAGAGAAACACTGATGTTATGCTGCTTGTTGCTTTATTTAAAGGCAGTAACTGTGTAATTACTGATGCAGTGTGAATCTCTTCAATAATTTCAATCACACATGAATGTGTGCTGCTGTTATCTGCAAGATATTTCAATTGAATTGATGTTTTTAATGACTTTGCATAAATCAGTAGATTTTTCTTCATGGACTTAAGCAAAATAGTTCTTAAAACCAATATGCTTGCATTACTTAAACATTATAAATATTACTTTATAAACAAATGCCAATTAGCCAATTTAAGTGCAGTCTGTTTCTGCAAATAAAATGAGTTAACTCAAAGATTTGCATATTAACATTGTAGGGATGCACCGATACCACTTTTTCCAGTACTCGCCCGATACCGATACTTTTATTTTTGGTACTTGCCGATACCGAGTACCGATACCAATATTTTTATTGCATTTGTACATTTTTTAAATATTGGGTACAGAAACCCAATGTATGTATAATGTTAGTATAATGTATGTACAATATATGTATAATGTTATGATACATGAATGAGTAATGAGTATGTATAAATGGTTAGTTGGTTACCTCATTTATCACATAATACAGTCAAACCAAAATTTATTCTGACACCTTCAACATTTCTCACATTATCACAGTTTATTCGCTATAGTTGGTAATAAAATATGACAAGAACTCAAGATTTAAACTGGGTCAGAACAAATTCATCTTGATAATATCAGACAACTTTATAAAAAGGTATGTAATGAATTACAATCAACCAAAAAATAATTCAGACAGCTGTTAGTATAACAGTATTTACACAACTATCAATACTAAGTCAGGCAACCCTTAGCCTCAATGACAGCATATACTCTCCTGGGCAGACTGTCATCCAGGTTCATGCAAACCTGAACTTACATTTTTTTCCCAGACTCGGTCTGAATAAAATTTGGTCCCAAATTTGTAGCAGTTTTACTGGTAGTCCACTGTATGAATAATTTTTGGTATGATTTGTCACAGTTTAGTTTATTTTGCTATCCTCACTTACATTTATGAACTATAGTGTCTTGCACCCACTTGTAAAAAATATCAAAAATTATATCTGTTCTCTGAATAATTTTTGGTTTCACTGTATATCCTTCGGTTATTTTCACATTTAATTATACCCATTAAAATGTATTTTATAAGTTTTTGTTAATTTCACTGTTCATTTTTTTCTCTATGGTACATCATCTTTAATTCTTCGATAGCATTAGAGCTGGCCCATTGCAGCGGACCTTCGGACTTAATCACGCGCTTTGGGCGATATAATGCAGGGAACCCTTCTTATAATTCTCCTAACTGTTGCTTATTTTCATAACTAGAAGTCGCGGTGTTTTGGCAGCTGAAACCGTTTCAGCGAGGATAATGCCAGAAAGCCACTCATATAATGGCAGAACATCACGCAAGCAAACACGCGCAACATGCACATATTTTGCGTACTGATGCAGAATAGTACGTCCTACAGCCTAGCGCATTTTCACCAGCGCTAGATGTACTTTCTGCCGACCCAGGCGTGTATGGCCTACGATGGAAAATAAATTATGCTTATAGTGAATGCCCCTATAAATGGTCTTATTTTTATACGATTTAGTTTTAATCCAAATTATACATGTGCTAAGTGAGTGAACATCAAAAATCACACAACAGAATTGCGCACGCTCTCTCTCTCTCTCCCTACCGTTAAGTAACTTGTGCATTTTTTTACTTACTTGTTTTTGACATATCCGAACTACAAACTTTCCAGGGATGTCTGTGAGAAATATTCTCACCCTTCGAGCAAGCTCGCTGCTCTGCGGCCCCCTCGCTAACTCAATCACTCCAGGTGCTTTGTGTTTATCCAGGCTCGCGCACACAGCTATCACAGGCTTAATACTGAATGTTTTAACTTATATTCATTGCAGTGATCATATAGCTTCCGTAGAGTGACATACATCCCTAACTCCTTTCTGCTGTCGTTGTCGGTGTTTCTTTGTCTGAATATGCCGCTTTTCACATGCTGTGTGGTATCGGCGTTTTGGTATCGGGGCATTTTAACGAGCACAAGTACGAGTACAGGAGACCAGTACGGGCCTGGATTGCATTGCGGCATCCCTGACATAACATTTTGTGGTCAGTATAATTGAAATACGGTTCTTTCACGGTAATTTTACAAAACAGTGTCTTTAAAACCTAAAGATGAGGCACTCTAATTTTTGCTTCCAGGTATAAGTTCTTGGCAATCACATCTGTCCGATGTTCGCGTCCTATGTTTAGCCCGCTTTAATACTTTTTTTAATAACATTTATTTTTTACCAAAAGTGCACAGACAAAAACATACGCTATCGTTAACAGAGGTTTATTTTTATGCTTGTGACATATCATCAATATTCCCGTCTAATGCTGCGCGTTCGTTCCATGTGTTTAAGTTATGTTCAACTTTATTCTCCATGACAACATTAACATGCTCCCACACGAAAAAAAACAATAACTAGTCTCAACTGTAAACAACTAGTGAAAATTACTATGTTGACTGAAACGTGTAAAGTGATTAGTCAAAACTAATGTAACTCGCTCCTTGTTTCTTTAAACTGCTTTTTGTCTTCGCAAACTTAAATTCTGGCAAACATAACTCTGTAATTGTACATGTTCTGCATTTTTTATAAATTCACTTCAGCATTTCCTTCTAGTTTACAAATCTTTCAAACATTGGTCGCATTCACTTCTCATTGCATACAGTACTTGCCTGATAACCTTTATTTTTTTAGGCTTTTTTAAATTTTTTTATACAATTGTTTTTGGGGGCGAACACATGTATTCAGTTACAATTATTTTTGTGGTATCACATTACTGCCACCAAATGTTTTCAATGGAGTTAAACTGGGTATAGTTTTAACCCGTAATATCTCCTTTAAAGGTGGGTTTCACTACTCGATCGATCGCGCGTTTCCTCCCCGAAATCGAACGTATATTCCTTGTGTATTTCTGTTAAGAAATTGTGATTTATGCTCGTGCTTATTCTACTCATATTCGTCAATTAAACAACCAGCTACTTACTTTTCCACAAACTGGTATCAGGCACTTGTTTCTCCTCTATCTCCTTTATTTTGTTTCGCCTTTCTGAAACGCATCGATTTTTACAAAGCTCATCAGTTGTCCCCTGAGTACATAGTGCAGATTTTGCTTCTATTGGCCACTTCCAGTGAGTTGTGATTTCACGCCGAACTCTCTCAAGCAGTGTTGACGAAAAAGTGTTATCGTCACGTCTCCTTATCACCATATTTCGGTGATGCTGTGGCAACCCATCCACATGGGACCGACCCCGTGCTGGACTCCGCTTCGTCCACGATGAAAGCCGATCCGGTGATCGACAGCTCAAAGTTGATATTTCCTCAGCAACCAGCACGGATCAGCTCCAGGCATGAAGAAGCGATATCGTCCTCGTTTTGGAAGGCCATCATAAGTCGTTCGCTCTTTCACTATGACGCACACAGCGCCTTCACGCTCATTTTATGGCCGCTTGGCAACATACTACAGCGCTGAATAAAGTTACTCCTTCCCTTTCTTTGCGTGAACTTTGGACGGCGTTACCAAATCTTCCCATAGTGGATTGTAGGTATGTGGGGGCGTGTTCGAATGAGCCGTTTTAGGTAGGTGTTGCTGACTCTTAACTATTATAAAGAATATCTCTTTGGATTTGACCCTTTAGTTTTGCAACTGTTACAAAGACATCTCTCTTTATATGTGCCTGCTGGGGGGGGGGGGGGGGCTGCGGATGCTTCGGGCTTCTGCGCAACGCACACCTCTCGCATCTTCCCAAGAGAAAGGAAAAATTTAAATCGCATCATATGACCCCTTCAATTAGTCAATAATTAGGATAATTAAAGGTGTAATATTATGGGATATGGGATGTGTTCAATTCTCCTGGCTCTGTTCATGTTAAATGGCTCATGCGGTAGAAATCTGCAGTGTTAACATTGTATTTATTTACCAAGCTCAGCACTTTCAATGGCAGAAGTGTAGTGCAGCTCTGTTCTAATGATTTCTATCAGCTGGACAATAAGTCCAAAATGTCATGTGTTCCCAGCACCATTTGCTAAGGGACTGATTTTGTGCAAACAGGTGACATGTGGCCATAGCCAGGCTGACATGGGTATCTGCCCTGAGGAGTATAAGCAAGCTCACATCTGTCCTGGAAACTGACTGGCACTGTGGGCTGCAAATGTCAGGTATAAGCGGTGATCGCTCTAGAGTGTGCCATTTTTAATAGGGTAATTGGTCTTCACTCCTCTAATAACCCTGCTGATGAAAACAACAAGATGCCACTAGATTTTTACATTTTATGAAGGAAATGTAAGTTGCAGTTGCCTGCATAAAATGCACTACCGTGATGCTAAGGTGTTGGGTATGGTTGCCATACTGTTATGTTGTTGCTAAGGTATTCTGAGTGGTCTTAAGCACATTACTATGTCAGTGCTATTGGGTGGTTGCTAGGAAGTTACTAGGTAGTTGTTAACGGGTCCAAAACAAAACAGTCCAAATCAAAATCTCTCAAGTCTATATTTTGTTTCCTGTATGACTTTGTGGTTTGCCATTTAATGTATGGAATGTTTTCCACTCATTTCTTCAATCAACTAATTGCCTATTTATTAGACACCCATGAAATATAGAAATCACAAATAATATAATAATTAAAATTTGTTGTAAAAAAAAAACATTATAATACCAAATATAATCACACCAATTAACACTGTAATGTTGCCCAGTTATAAGTGATGCAACCGTTTAACCCTCTCAAAAAAAAAGAAAAAGATAAAAAAAAAAAAAAAAAACTATCTGTCACTACTCAGTGTGTTTAAAGAGTAGCATTTCCCTTACTCGAATCCTAGCCTGTCATTTGAACAAAACACCACAAAAATACCCCATTCTTTCCCTCTTTATTTCACACCCTTTATCTCTCTTTATCTCACAATCAATAATGTGTAATTTAGAACTCAACCTAAGAAATAATGATTTTGCAATTACCCATACATGCCAGATTATAAACCATATGTCCTCTATAAACAATAAATCCCCTGATATTTTTTGATTGGTAGCAGACTACATCAATCTATGCATTTACACACAAAAACATCTGAGAACACGCATGCACACAAACCAGTTGTGACAGGCAATTTTAAAGAAGAGGAAAACACAGATATCATCTATCAAATGGCAAAACATTACTCTCAAAAGCTGCTTCTCAAAATACCCCTGAATAAATAGCTTAAAAATATTTGACCAAGGTCAGAAATGTGTTTTTACAATATTTACAAATAGAGATAATAATAAAAAAAAACACATTCTAAATGCTATACTAAAAGTGTCACTACTTCTAGCACACTTCTCCCTCTCCTCCCTTCTCCTTCTCCCTCCCTAAGCAAAAAAATACACTGTTTGAAATGCCATACAAATTCGGGCTGCATGATATTGGAACATGAGACAAAATACAGAAATGATCACCAAATGACTTCAATAGCTCTATTTGAAAAAAATTAATCATTCTAGAATGACTGGGGCAATTTTGCAGGAGGGCATTTGCAGAATAAAAACAATTTAAAAAAAGCTGAAAAATTACTTTTTTGCTGATATTATTCTTTTATTATTTTTTTGTAAACCATCCTTTTAGAACTGAATGATTTGAAAAAGCATACAGTGAACTGTTTTTTTCAGACTCATTTCTGACCCATTCAACATGACTATAAAATAAGAATGATTTTTGAGATTATTATTAAATAAAAACTAAATCAAAACATTTTAATAATACAATAAAGGGCAGATGGACAATGGGAAACACAAGGTAGTATAACTGCGACTGGACAAACAAAGACTGAACAGACTGGGGCTTAAATACAAGACAAACAAGGGTAATTAACTAGACACAGGTGATACAAGTAAACTAATAATTAAACATTGAGCAAAGGAACTAATGAACACAGGAACATGACCAAATAAGGAAAAACAGGAACCAAACAGGAAACACAAAGAAAACTATGACAAAACAAACTGAACATGTGACAATATAAATGTCCCCCCAAATTTTTTTTGTCTAAATTTCTTCATTTTTTAAACTTTAAACCATCAAGCTTTTATTTTGGTAGTTTTCTGGCAAATACATACATGTGTGTTCATCTACATGTGTGCTGCTGAAGATACAGTGTTTCTGTGACTCAGTAAATTAAGTGAGCTGCTGTTAGACGCTGAAAAACATGAGCTCTAAGCCATACTGCAATATCGATTTTATTTCGATATATCGTACAGGCCTAATACAAATGGTAGTTTGTCCAATACAAATAACATGCTGCTCTCATAGACTTCCACTAATCAAGCACCGCGCACCCCAATATGACCAAACCCCCGCCCCCCCCCCCCCATTATTCTTTTAGGTCCCACATTCAATTTTAGACATAGTCATTAGTTAGTGTATGAGATTTACATGTGCTGTTTCTGTCGTTCTGTGCCGTATCCCTGACAAAAGCCTAAATGCCCAACTTATTTGGAATACGTATGGATATAATGATCTGTGGTTTGGAACGGTAAAAGCTCTTCAAACTCCACAGAATTTTACAGATACAACTGTGTATCCTTCAGTGGACATTGATTCAAACGTCTACATTAGGTGCCTCTGTTCACGACGTAACGATTCTATGCATATTCCTTTTTGGTACCTTATTATCATTCAGTATTTAGTCAATTTTCCTCGCTTACTCCCTTCTCTCCGTGGTGCTTACTTTACTCAACCGTCTTATATGGCTCCATGGTGTCGTTCATGCGCACATGCATAGGAGGTTACATATCTTTATCTATCAAAGACTGAGTAAAACAGGTCATGAGTTCGACGTCTCGATGCTAGAGTCTGACCCTCCTTAGTAAACGTATACCCTAGGCTTTGTAGACCAACAAAACGTCGGACCAGTTGCGCCTCATCTGCGATCTCACTCTTTTATCTCAGTTTCGGTACCTTATCACTGGTCTTTCCGTCAATATGCCACTGCTCTCTACCGAGACAGTCGCAAGCGATTTTAGAAGATATCAGGGGCGGGGGCGACCTGCCTACTAATTTTCGTCCTCCCTGTTCAGCTTTCTCGTTGCCGCCTGGTGCAGCGCACAACTAGACAAGGATTGTGGTCCTCCTCCACTTCATATGGCATCGAATGCGATAAAGGGAATTGTGCCATGTCTAGATCTTGCGGAAAATCAGGGGGGGTATTCCTTCGTGGCGTTTGGGTTATTGCACCTGCGGGCAGAAGTATCCTCGGCTCGACTGGTCCGAGGCGCCAATCCAAAACGGAGTTTCCTTGGTGAACACTGTGGCGGTGCCCCAGGGCGACATAGTACTCAACACACTATACCGCGTAACTGAAATGCCCCTGTGTAACACGGTGTCAGTGAATACCACAGGTAACTAACCCTGATATCTGCCACTGTTCCAGGGCGCCCGTCGAGGGACTAAATGAAAGGCGCTGATGCGGGGCGCGCCGTGGCGGCACAATGTACCACACAATAGCCCATGCGACGTGTGCGGTCTGATAAAACCCAGGAAATGAGATCTTTAGTGATGGTCTGCAGGCGCGGTGGGTTGCACACCTGGGTCTCCGAGTCAGCCATGAGGCGATCAGCCGAAACAAAGTCACGGCCACCCCACAGATCAGCAAGGAAATGGTGAGCCCAAAGGAAAGAAGTATTTCCCTTAGACTAAAAAAAATGAGTAGGTGTTAATCATTAATGAATTTTAGCAGGGGAGACCATGGATAGTTGTAACACTTTTTACATAGACATCTGTAAAAACAGGTTTTATGTGCAATTTATCTCAAACTTTGGCATAATTTTCTCACATTTGTCTGTTGCAAATTACAATTATTTTAAAATTGGGTGGATTTTAACACTAACAGAAATACAGACTTCAAACTTAATTTTATGTGCTGAAAATTCAACACCTTCTGCCAACTCCACCCCATTTCATTTTAAGCATTTTTGATCATAAAGGTAAAAAAGAAAGAAAATTAAAAATGAATTTTTAAATATATTTTTTTAAAATGTTATTCTAAAACAACAAACTAGTTGAATAATATCAATGAACAAATATAAAACATGTTGGCCTACACACTGTCCTATTTTTTGTCTTTGTAAGTCCAATAGAAGTAAATGAAAAAAGAATGAAAAATGAAAAAGGAAATGTTACAAACTCATGTCTGCTCACACATGATATTTCTAGTTTTGTCCTTACATTAGGTGAAAGTTCTTTTTTTCTTTTCTTTTTTAAAGTGCTGTATTTAAAATCAGTTTTTTTTAAATGACTGTTACAATTCAGCCCGTGTTACATCCATTCCCGTCCTCCCATTTGAGAAATTGATTTTAAATCACAAACTCAGACTTTAAATGCCAAATTGAAATGGAAAATTCCTTTGAAAAATAACTTCTTGTATAACAGCAGGGCCCCAGAGACAACTGGCTACATATGGATAATAAAAGTCTCATCATACAGTGTACCTCTGAGAGAAGATGTCCCTGTAGGGACTGCCATGCTGCATCGCGATGCCGTAGCCCCTGTCAGCCACATTGTTGCTCACGGTGTAGAGTGAGCAGTCCTCGTCGTTAATGGCCACATACTCCAGCACAGCTGCATCCCACACAAATGCAAAACGTCCGTACTTCACCTAAGAGGGTGATAAAAAAAGACACAAAAGGACAGGAGAGTTATGAGAGACGCGATTGAAATCACGCTCAAAGAAAAACAGAGAGGCACCTGAGGACGAATTCAAAACCAAATCAGGTGGAAACAAACTGTCCATAAATAATGCGACCAGGTGCTGCACTGCTGAAAAACAATCACGCTTGAATTAAATAACATCCCAGAAGGCTCTTGCTACTCTTTTACCATTAATCGTTTATTAAGTATGGATGAGAAGTGATGCACAAGGACGTTTTACATCTTCAGACTTTGTCTGCAGAGTCGCTGTTTCTAAATCTGACTTCTACCAAAACAAGGTTAGCAGAAAAGACCCTTGCTACAATATAGATCTCTAAATACTTGCAATATTTCCTCTTTGAGTGAAAACGAGCATTTCAACGGCAAGAGACTTTTACCTTAAACCCTATGAAAGAATTTAATTCTAAAAAAGGCCTATGCTTATTCTCTACTACAGACAAAAAAGATATCCTTGAACAAGTCAAGTGAAAGATGGCCTCTTTCCTCTTAGAGAACATTTCGAGGTTACGAAAATCTTGCATAAAAAAATCTATGTGCGTTTAATGAAAACCAGAAAGCTTTCTTTTTTCAATTGCAGTCAATCTGCAGTTCAACATCCAAGGATATATTTTATAGACCTCATTCTTAAATGAGGTAAACTGTTCATGTAAAATATGTACGTGGATATTTTGGTGGTAGACAAGTCTGACTTTTTAGGCAGAAACATTTTAATAGCCTGCTCATGAAATTTTCAGGCATTTCAAAACAGTCTGCAACAGGACAGAGCTAGATCAGAGAGACTGCCTTCAGGGAAAATCACTATTAAATGAGTAAACATCTTATTTACTCCGAACGGCTTACCAGACATAGCGTGGAACTACAGGTCAGTCTGCTAAAGCACTAAAATGGGCTTCGAGTGGCTCCTGGCTTCAGAAAACACTGAGAATATTCTCACATCAAGAGCTTATTTTGATAAGAGCAGCAGTCATCTCACTGCAACGAATGAAGATGCAGCTTCACTGCTTACAGATATGAAGCTGCACCGCAGGCTTCAACCGATAACTCTCCCCCTCATTCGGAGTCCCTTCAAAAGTGTTCAATATGCTTGGGTGATTGTTTTAAACTAGAGTGCAGAGCTTTAGAAATGTGCCTATTACAATTTTCAGTAATATTCATATTAATATTAATATGAACATATTAAGAAATTAATGTTGCTTGCTGCAAAATAAAAGCATGCGCTAATATGGTTAGCACCCATTTACCTTTGCCTTTTCAGCAAATCAGGTACTGGCTGTATGTTACATTACCTAAATAATATTCATGAGCCATGCTGATATCACCTTTTAAATAATACATGACATCTCAGTATTTTATCACCTATTGGCCAATATTAGATATATTTTTTATTTTTTGGTTTTGGTTGATAGTGGATATTTAATTGTAGAATAATTTCCCCAATTTGCCATAATCTAACATTTGCTTTAAGTTTATGTTTAAAAACAATAATAATGTGATGCCTAAATTCACATGAAGAAAATAGTATTGAATTTTAAACCATAAAAATAATTAAAAAAAATAATTTAAATATCTAACAGAATGAACATGTAGATTGTCAATTAAGTTACTGGCTGGATTAATTAATATTCATGACCCATCCCTTTGTTTTAGTTTTTTAATGATGTATGATATATCAGTACTGTATAAGCTTTTGGCCAATATTAGAGATCATTTTTTATTGATTGGATATTTAATTAAATGAAAATAATTAATAAAAAATTGGTTAAATATCTTACTGAATGAACACGTAGATGTTGACTCTTATGTCAAAAAAAAAAAAAAATTATCAAAAATTGTGTATTCTGTATGCTACATCTCTGTAGGAGTATGTATTCATCTTTTATGTTTTCTCAAAGACACAGACAAGAAAATGACAAGAAAAAAAATCATAAAAGATCTCACCACAACGTAAGAACATTAAATTGAGAAGCTGAATGAAGATTGTTCTGTTATACCGGAGGCCTTTTCTATTGATTCTAATTCAATTGCACTCAGAGAGCAGAGGAAAAATTGCCTGTGGCATAATTGCAGTTGGTAAAATTGCCACAACTGCATTATAATGGGCAAGTGTCACAAAAGGTGAGAGAAAGAGAAAAACGTCCTGACCCGAAGCACATTACAGACAGGAAAGTAAAGCATGTCTAGGAGTCCTGCATCCCTCCTGCCATAGGACTCAAAGTGGTTGTGCTTTTAATTGTGCCAAGGTAATTATTTCAGGTCATTTTCTCTAAAACAAACAATTCTCAATGCATCCTAATCAGTACATTGCTTTTAAAGGAAGCATCAAGCACATGCCCTCATTAGATTCATATTCACCCATACATATTCAACCTTTCCTCCAAACAACAGGGCACCGAGTTAAAGTTAAAGGAACACATTGGATGCAACTGTATTGGAAATGTGGTTCTCGCAACGCTCTCATGGTTTCAATGGCTTGGGAAAACGACAACACTTTATAAAAACAGCAGGACTCCTCTGATGTTTGGTGAGAAGTAAACCCTATAGTATGAAACAAATCAAAGCTTTTATGAAATCAATAACTTCCAAAAGGACACAGCTGCATATTTTGATGAGGTACAGAGGTTGTTTTTTCTTTCTTTTCTGTTTCTTTGTATCTTTCTTCTTTCCTTTTTTCTTTTTTCCTTTTGTATCTCTTTTCTTTCTTTTCTTCTCCATTTCTTTCTTTCCTTTCTTCTTTTTAAACCTAGTTCATTCGAAGTTATCCAAGTGAATCAGTACACACTAATACTGCTACAGCTTTATTGCGGACACATATTTAATTTGAAAAGAACAGCTCAGAGAAATATTATATCTTCCCCAGAACAGCAGTAAATGTGAATGATAAAATGATATATAGATTTTCCTCCACCATTATCTAAGGCATTACACATATTTCCCAAAATGCAGCATATTTTTACTTCTTTCACCCACATTTGTTAAGGTGTAAGTGCAGTAGACGTAATTTCAGATATTTTCCAAGATTTTTCAGCCACATACCTGTATTTTTAATATGAATAGATCACATTAAAAATGCTAGATAGAAACACCAAGATGTGGATACAATATGTGCATAAACTATTCAGTAAGACTACATGTGCATAAACAACGATGGAAAGATGATGGATTTACTTAAATTCCTAGATGCACATCAAAAAAAGTCATGTGACTGAATAAATCACTCATATGATCAGTTGACTTGTTGCTCAAACATAAAACATCTGTGGTGTCTAAAACTGTTTTTTTTTTCACAAATTTCTCTGGAAGTTACGATCTTGTTTTCCTGAGCACATGGCATGGAAATGCTGCTTTATTCACGTTTTTTTTGCGATATTCATAATTGAATTCACAACATGGATGAAAACATACCTATGCTTTCATTTGTAGCATTCTTTTAACTGGTTTTGAGTTGCAGGGCAGAATATGTTGGATTTATGTGCTCAAGATGAAATATAACTGGTCATGTTCCTATTCAAAACATTAAAGGGTCATGAAGGCTTGTTAAAATATTAGTATTAAGATCATTATTTTGTGTATTTGGTGTACAGAATATGTTGACATGCTTTAATGTTCTGAAAACACATTATTTTTCAAATACTGGTCATTATTGTAGGTCCTCTATGCCCCGCTTCTCTCAAACGCTTTGTTTTCTACAAGTCCCTCCTTCCGACAAGCGCAGTCTGCTCTGATTGGCCAGCTGACCCATTGCATTGTGATTGGCCGAACACTGCAGGCACTTGTCGGAAATGTAACGCCCCTTTCCATTATCGCGAGCTTCATCTTTCAAAATAATGTAAAGACAGAGCCCGAAAGGGAAACAGACTCGAGTCGCGTGACAGATACCGTGATGAAGCTGGTTTGTTTGTGATTTATTTGACCCCCTCGCCTTTCTCTCGCTCTCTTCCATCGCTCCTCTCATCTCGTCCGCCTCGTCTCTTCTCTCTCTCTCTCTGTCTCACCACCAACACCACGATGACACAAAACTCCGCATCTGAACAAGTCAATTGCAAATACATAAACTAGTCCACAAAACATACGCTGATTCAGAGCGCCAATTGTCATAGCAAAGTCGAATTACCTCCCTCCTAGGTTCTGAAACCCGATCGTACCAACACTCATTTTGCTGTTTTGTTGTAAATAAATCTTAACTAATGATTCCACATTGCATCTACTTT
Organism: Sinocyclocheilus anophthalmus; assembly: GCA_018155175.1. Lineage (NCBI taxonomy): Eukaryota > Metazoa > Chordata > Actinopteri > Cypriniformes > Cyprinidae > Sinocyclocheilus > Sinocyclocheilus anophthalmus. The sequence goes on along the minus strand of JADLZN010007641.1, from coordinate 132,544 downwards.
CGGGAGGCCAAATCAAGTGCTTTTGCTTTCGCCTAGAAACACACAGCATCTCCCTGACATTGCTGCATCAACACTAACTGCGGTTACTGAAACCACGCCTTTTTTCTTTGCGTGCACATTTGGGCGCAGTATGCAAATATTTCCACATATTGGAGGTAGATGTGGGGCAGATGTTAGAAGCGCGCCGTTATTAGGGGGGCGTGGCAAGTCTTAATTTGATAAAGTATCTCTTTGGTATTTGATTCTTTGCAGACTCGTGTATCCTTAACTCTATATGCACACTCATCTTGTACACTCCAAAGAGAAGGAAACTTGAAATCGCATCATATGACCCCTTTAAGATAAAAATTTAATTTTTCCATTTATTCTAAAAGAAGAAGAAAAAAACTTCTTTATTCTCCATCTTAGTTCTTAGTTTAAAACCCCTTTATCAGGTTCTAACTCTAAAAGGTCAAAAGCATAAGAAGCTTCAGAAACCGTGCTCTAGAGAACCTGAGGAAGTGTGGAGAGAGGCCAGCTTCATTTGATGAAGGAGGACATTCCTGCTGAGTGATCATCTCCGAGGACAACATTACTGAGAGCCAATCAGCTCTGTCCTCGGCTTTCCTGCTGAGACATCTTCAAAAGGCCAGGGCTCAAGGTCCCAGAGGCCATCTTGCCAGCTGCAAGACTTTGTACAGAACAGCCTGACCTCCATTAAGGTCGGCTTCATTCTGTTTCGAGAATTGTTCCCCAGCGAAAAAATGGGCTCTCTTTCTTTTCTATTCAAAGCACTTTTTCATTAGATCAATTTATGTTTAAAAGATCCATATTCTTTCAGATTATTTTTTAACCCATGATTACTGCCTTTACCAAATCAGGCATGCATTTTCAAACAGATCTAAAATAAAAATGTTTGTATAATTGCTGCTTGCCTCAACTGATGTTGCTTATGTAAAAAAAAAGCAGACAAAATTCATCAGTTCAAACTTTAACTGAGCTGAACTCCCTGTCACAAGAAAAAATCATGAGGAAAAAAAGAGAAAAAATTATATTTTAAATTATACTTTGCTTTCCTTTAGAGATGCAAAGTGGTTTGCAGTCATTTTGCAGGTCTGCTTTAACCAATGTGCTGCTTAAAAGGATAGTTCACATTTAAATAAGAATGTTGAATCTGTTTTTGCATATTGAATATATAATATTCATATAATTAATTAGGGATGCACCAATCCGATACTCAGTAACGGTATTGCTCCGATATTGCCATTTTCTGTCGAATCGGTTATCGGTCAGACGAGACCGATCCAAATACGATATAGTGCATATACTATTGTGTTATTATTAAGCCCCACAAAAGACACAAAAACATTATAAAGCACCATAAAATTTATGTGCACTATATGTCCAAAGTTCTGAACAGTTTCCATAGATAATGTGAGCTACAGATGGAATACATTTAGTCAAGTTTCAACATAAACTCTTTCTCCTCTGCTGTCAGGCTGGCTGTCATCCTCCATCGCTTTCGTGTGTCCGTTACGTTATAGACAGTCAATATGATAAAAAGTCTCGTCCAAGATGAAATTCAATATTCCTATTATTCTACCTTGATACGTAGAGAAAGAATCTTGGTTTTGCTAAAATGCTTTAAATCCTTGCTGGGTTTATTGTTTGTTTCTTAAGCGCTACGTTTCTAACCGGGTTGTCTGTTATATCTACAAATCTAGGAGTAGAAGAGACTATAAATTGTTTTTAACGTGCAAAGTAACTGAAATTTAAAACTGTTCAATGAAAAGGCTCAATAAACCATCGCACAGATATAATACACTATACATCAAAATTATCTTCCCTTTGTGCTTTGAACTTTTTAGGCATACTGCTCGCGCTGTGATTCCGTGTTGCTTCAGCATATCATTCTACCACTGGTGCACATTAAGCGATTGGCCGCTCGGTATTGGAGCCTTTCATAATACTTTTGTGCAATGAAATATGTCCTATCTATCATATGTAGCTGCCTCATTACTGTGCTATAGAGAGAAATGTCTTTTAACTTTATAGCTTATATTTATATATAAATATATTTACTTGTTTTTCATTAATGTATTTTACAACAATACAAAGAGCAATGTGTAAACTTTTTACCAGATTTAGTCCTACAACTTATTAACTTTTATTTGTTCCCCACTAAACAATGTTTTCACTAAATTTTTTTATTTTATAAAATTATTGTGAACTCATGACTTTTCTACAGTACCTTTTGCTGGTGAATCATCCACTAACCTAGTTTATAATAGGATTTTTATCAAAGATTATGATTATATATTTTTTCATTTGTTTTTTTTTCTTTACAATGAAGTTGTCTGTATTTAGTAGATAACACAAATGATCAGGCCAACACAGAGGTATAGAAATTCTATATTGATTAAAAAAAAATTAACAAAAAAAACACAACTGTGCTAGTATCAGATTGGTATCGGCCGATACTCAGAATTTTTGGTATTGGATCGGTACTGAAAAATAGTATCGGTGCATCCCTATAATTAATATATACAATATATCATTTTACCTCTCTCTTCTATATATTTACATGTATATTTCTTTCTCCAAAACATTTAAACTGTGCCGCTAATACAATATAAATGTCCAAATCTGCATGCAGTAGAGAACCAGTGAAATGAATTTTATATACAGAGAGCATTGTGGAGTATCATTAATTAGCAGTTTTAAGAGAGGGACAGCTGACCAACGGTCTTCACAGGATCTTACATAGGGTACACTGAAAGCTCGCACCCAGGTGGCCTGTGCTCGAATGTGCACTCGATGGAGACAACACGGAGAGACACCAATATGTGACAACTTCCTCTCCTGTATTTCCTCTCCTCTCTAATTGGCTTTGAGCTGTCATTAGTACTCTTTCCTACAGAAAATGAAAGAAAAGCAATTAATAGTCCATCACAGACCATATGCAAAAGGACGTACCTTCCCAAAGACAGGATCTATAAAGGGAGAGAGGCATAATTAGGCACAGATGTTTGAGAAACAGTGCAGGACAGCTCACTGAGCTAGAACTGAAATACTGTTGCTAATGGGATATGGCATGAATCTTTATTTTTTCACTCAATCTGTTGTTTTGCAGTATTACAAATATGGCCCTTAACTCCTTACAGACTGATCTAATGTGAAGAATAATGGGGAAATTTTAAAATATTATGGCTTTAAAAACAGTTGACAGAGCACTCTCTGTAGACTGAAGAGATCTTGCTTTGCAAACCAAACCAAACCAAGCTTGTAAGATCACCTGATGCCACTTATTTTTTTTAAAGGGATAGTTCACCCAAAAACTAAAACTTCCATCATAATTTACTCACCCTCATGCAATTTCAAACCTGTATGAGTTTCTTTTTTAATTGTAGAACATAAAAGAATATATTTTGAAGAACTTTTTTTTTTTTGTCAATACAGTGCAAAAACTACTGACTTTCAACTGTATGGACAAAACGCCGAGGCATTCTTCATAATTCTTAATTTCTGTGTTCTCCAGAAGAAAGAAAATGACACAAGGATAAGTAAATGACAATGAATCTGTTTACAAAATTATTACATACTTGATAATTCCAAAAAGTAGGAAGCACCGTTCAATGTAACAGCTTCCCATATTTTTCCCCAACATGAAAAAAAAGCTCATAATGTCAAAGTCAGAGTTGTAACATTTTGCAGTCATATACTTGTCAATTTTCCATAATGCTCCAACATAAAAATGGCAAACAGCAGTGCGCTCAGCGGGGAGTGAACATTTGAGAGAGAATATGACGTGTAGGCTATTGATTGCGAAAATAGATGAATTATGCCTCTGACATTTAGTGGGAGTGGTGAACCACAGAAAGAAGTGTAATTCTCATTTTGTATGATCATTTCTTAAAAGAAAAGCATTGACTCTCATAAAAAACTGCTCTCCTTTAGAAAAAATGATAATAATAATAATAAAAAGATGTATGAAGGCCTATATTTAGCCAAGGCTGATAGGAGTGCTGGTTCCTTGACAGGAGTCACCCACGCTGAATCCGACCATTATTGTGTGCCAAATCTCATCAATGTCACCCAACTCCCTTTCTATTTAACACTGGTTTCACTCTGCCTGTCTTTCCTGCCTGTATTGACTAATCGATCAGTTTTGACACTAGTCGGTCTGTTCGGTTTGTGTCGACTAGCTGTGGATCAGATGACTTAATTTGCACTTGTTTGATACATGGTGACAGTAAGAGGAAACCTGTTCATCCACATATGTGTCCAAATGTATCTGCGTGACATTAGTTTTGTTTAAACTGTAATGGCAAAATCTCTCTGGAAATGCAAACTAAAGACATCTGAGATGTTCACATACAAGCCAAAATTCTTGCCATCAGCTCTCCAATTACTCAAACGTTGCTCAGTAGCTGACAGGAAGTGTATAAGTGAGAGGGACACAACTGTTTTACACGGTTAATGACAATGGAGCAATACAAATCTCTGTCAACACAGTGCTGACAAGAAGGACGTTTACATAAAGTTGTTTACATTCTGGGAAGGCTGGGTAAAATGGCTAGTCAATATTGAGCAACTTACATTTTTAGATAAAATACTGCCAAATACTGCTCTACCAACAAAAGTAATTCCAAACAAAGACACTTAAATCAACTGTCGCCTGAATGATTCAGTGTGCTTTGAACAAATTGTTTGAGTGTATGAATCAATGACTCCTTCATAAGGACACTCCACTTGTCATCACCTACAAGGGCAACGATGTAACTTGTAGAAAAAATCACTAAAAATGTCTCTACCACTAATAGCCAGACTGATAGTTTGTCAAAGTCCCACAGCTTTCAGTGTTTCCCCTAGGTTATGCTTTTTGTTGGGGGGGGGGGAGATGTTGTTCATGCATGCAACGCTGAACTCATACGTCATCAGCCCTGAGCTGCTTCCGTGTACAACTGTTGGCACAAGCTAGATTAAAGTGATTATTACGTTTTGAATATGGATATTTTTCTTACAAAAACGCAGCCACAGGAAGCCTTTGTACACCCCCGGAGCCGTATGAGACACTTTTTTTTATGGATGGGCGCTTTTTATTTAACTTCTTTTGGACTGATGCATGCAACCATCCCAAACACACCTACTGAGTGGCATTAAACAGCTTGAAGATCAAAGACAATTTTTAATATAACTTTGACTGATTGGTCGAGTGAAAAAAGAAAAAGTCAATATACATCTAGGATGACTTAGGTGAGTGAATTTATGGCTAATTTGCCCTTTTTGGGTGGAACTATCCCCATTAAGTAATGAAAATTAAACAAATGTTATTTTTTGAAATAAAGGTAATTAATATTACAATTAAAACATTGAAGAAATATTGTAATGATATTCCTAAAAAATAAAGGTTTTTCATAGGTATTATAGTATAGCAGCCGTTACTTACATTCTATCTACTGACCAATATCCTATAATCTCTGCCAATTGTGCCTTCAAGTTAAATCAAACTTTTATTTTGATGGGTTGCCGTGAATACCTTTACATTTCTGTGTGTGTATGATATGAGGATAGTTTTACTCAAAAGAAACGGTAAAATGCTCATGAAATGACTCTCAGAGCAGTTATGGAGATGTTGTTCATGTATTTATGTCCTCATTAGTGAGACGGCAGACGCTAAAATCACCGCAAGCGTCACGTGCGCTTCAGTATGTGTGTAGTAAATGAAACCGTGTGTCTGCGCCATTCATTAACACAGAGATACGCAGAATTCATATTTAAATATGAATCGTTTTGCGGCTTAATATTTACAAATATTAGTGGGAGTGTGTGTGTGTGTGCGCGCGCATCGGGCGTAACTCCGCTGTGCGTGATACAGAGAGAGAGAGCGCGACCATAACGTAGAGACCGAAATGACATGCCGTCGTGTAAATAAGATAAATAACATAAGGCTATTTAGTTTTGTTTAATAAAAGAACAAGGTATAGACCTGTTCTATGAAAAGGTTACTTTAAATTACTTCTGTTGTGATCTGGCGCTATAGAGAAACTATAATTAAATAAAATTAACTTGACCTTCAAGGGGGGCGGGCCGCCCTCCTACTATAATGGCAGGGGAAACACTGGCTTTTAATTTTCTGCATTCTTTGAACACTGCGTGACCAATCAGATTCAAAGACTGCAATAGCTCTGAATGTTTTCATACAAAACTAAACTACACTGCAATGCTTAATTTAACATCGAATTTGAGGCTATGTATAAGCTGAACTGTGCTTTTGATCATTTACTCAAACACACCAGGGTTAGTCATAGCCTTCAAAAGAAAAGAAAAGAAAAGCATATCCTTTTGAGCTTCCAACACAAAGGGTGAAAGATAAAGCAACTAAGACAGCCATGAGACTGCAAGTTTAGCCTCAGACAATGTAGAGATTGATTGGAAAGAAAGCCATCTAACCTCTCTGCAACAACAATTCTCTTCTCATCATAAAACAAATCTTATGTGTTTGGAACTACATGAGGATGAGTACCTGACAGAATTTAAATTTTTAACTTTAACTCCTTGCAAAAACCAGCCAAAGACAAGAGGGAGAAGGAGGGGAGTGAGATCAAGCTAGGTTCTAAATCGGGTCACCCTCCACCATGCCACACACCTGAGTACAATCTTTACTTGACAAGACTTGGACCACAGGTCATCTTTTGTCTGTGTTGTTGAAAGGTTCTAATCAAGAAAGTAACGGTCATCCTACTCTTCTTAAAATTCTCTTAGTCTATTTGTGATGACATGGATCAGTGGATGCATCTTGTCCATAGAGCAGGGAAATACAGGCTTCACTAAATCCCTGCAAAGATGTGAGAAAAAGCTGTCAAAAGTCCCTAGGACACAGACATCCTGACATTCTTAGCACTCACTGATATGAGTGCACACATGCACGTCTTTGCACGCATGCATGATCACACACCCTACTGTATAATCAGAGTGCTCCCCATCGCTCATGTGGCTGTCATCTGCAGCGCGCCATCTCTGGTTCTCCTCACAGTTGCGACATACACACCATGAAGCCCCTGTCCTCTGCATCAGGAGCACCTGTGATGTGACATTTTATGATTTTTACTCATGCTGAGATGACAAAGATATAGAGCTCCAGCATGCCTTTCCTCTCACAACTGACAGCACACTTTCTTCCAACTTCAGAATAATTTTAGGTCGCACACACTGGCTCTGTTCCAAAACACAGGGAACTTCCCCCATAGGCAGTGTTTTAAGGCATAACAGACACACTCCAGATGTGAAGGCTGTTAGCATATCGTTACGTTTAAGGTGTGATCAGATTAGCAAAATTTCACAATTTGTGCAAAAAAGCTGCATTGTATATGTCATAGTTATAGGCTCTATAATATATATAGTAGATATATATATATATAATAGATATATATATATAATGATCATGAAGCACGAGCTCACCAGAACTTTCAAACTAGGTTACCAACTAGTTAAATATTTGAATATTCAATCTGTAATTATTATTCGAAAAATAAAAACACTATTCGAATTTTACTATGTGTTGCTTTGCTGGCTGTAAATGCAGGGAATCCATGATAAATCCTAAGCTTGCCAACTAAAAGTCTGTTATAACTAAATGCACTGGGTGGTGCTGTGGAGCGCTAACAAGTTGATTGTATTTGATCTCAGAATGTCATCATCTGCCTTGCGAAGTTTGGAATTACTATGATCAAAATGATCTTACTAAAGGATCTTGCAAAATGGAATTACTTTTGATCAGATGAATCAGTGAACCTGAGTTCTCATAATATCAGCACCACAATGATAATCACTTGAAATTCAAACATCAGTGGGCTGAGGAAAGACAGCTGTCCATCACTGCATTCACAAATCCAGGTAAGAGAAGAGAGCTTATCTGATAGCGAAATGATCTTGAGACATATGCTTCCTCTAAGTTTCCTCAAGGGACAGGGGTTTAAGAACAGAAAACACAAAGCGCTGAAAGAAACTTTGCTTATCTTCAGAATCCATCAGATAAATAAACACAATGTCAGAATCCATAAGAATCCAAAATTTAAAGAGCTCTAGGATTTAAAGATGCAGATGATGCATGTTTACAATAATTGTCTATTGGTGTGGATGGGTAATATATATTTATATCAGTGGTGGGCCGTCAGGGCCAGCAAAGCCTTCTCTGCTGGCCTAAAAACAGAATCACTGATTTAGTTGTAATATATTTTTCCATGAATGTGTATAAAATTATTTCCAATAGTCTATTCTCTACATTTCATATAGCTTTTCTCTTGGTTGCACTGCTTCCAGCAGTGTATGTTTATATTAGAGCTTTTAGCCAATCATATTTCAGCAATCGTGTTGCCAGGGTCAAAGAAATCTGCCTTAAGGCCTTCAGAATCAACAGTGCAGGCGTCTGTTAGCTTAAATCAATGGCAATGAAACCGTTGCTTTAACCAATCAGATTTCGAGTTGGCAACACCAGGGCAATCTAGCTGGCTAATGATAACGTCAGCATTTTCTCGTCTTTGATTGGATGGTCAGCATACTAGCTAGCAAACAGCATCACTGTAAATTATTTTATTAAAACTTTTATTACTGTTTCTCATGTTTAGATTTTCAGTGCATTTAGAAAAAAATATTTGGCTACTGTATTTAGTAAATCTAAAAACAGTAGTCCTAAATGACTGCGAAAAACAACCACACACATCCTCGGCACTGGCTCTGTGAAAGACTCGTGAAGATGAAAAACCACTAGAGTATGGTAGCTTAATTTTTGACTTTTTTATCGCTTGATGCGTTGTATGCTGATGTTATTTGCGCGATATAAAGCCAGGTTTAAGTTTCCGTAAGAATATCTCAGTTTCCCGAGTGGAGCTGTATTAACCGGTCTTTTCCTCCGGCCGCAGCGCCACTGGAAGAGGCAGACCAGCGGGGAGATGAGACTCACAGAGGTACGTTATGTTAAAACACATCTATACGCTTTTCTTCATCGTCTTGAATGAATTATTTTAATGTTACATGCTCACTTTCCCAGTAAAGTTGTGCTACTAGTATTTTTCTCCTGCAGCGGCACTGCCAGACCGGCGGGGAGACTTGTGAAGACGAAAAGCAGTAAGAGAACATTAAATTGTTAGGTCAAATTTAAAACACGTGTAATCACCTTATTTGTTTTATACCAATGCTATCTGTAAGGTATAAATGCGTTTGGGTGAATAAATGTCTGTAAGAACATCGGATGGACTGTATTTGTGTCATTTCGTTAGGTTAATGCTTCAGCTACAGATGATGTGTTGCACAATTGTTAATTGAGTTTCTTTCTTTAGTAATGGCATTCATTCTCGCTGCATAAGATACCGGTCTGTTATGTAGTGCCCTGTTATACTGCATTACTGTGTAATGTTTATGGTTTCTATAGCTGTGGCATCATTATTATGGTATGACGAGATGGATTAATTCATGTAGGACGCCACTGAAGGCCTAGGTGTAAAATGCACGGCCCGCCACTGATTTATATAGTTAGTTATCTAACGTTACAGTCATTTATAGTTATCGCTCAAAGTATGAAAGGGCCTTAAGACCAAAAAATGGGTAAAATAATGCAGTACCTCTGATACATTTTTGCCAATACTCTTGAGTTTCTAATTAAATATGTTTATTTCTAATCATAATTTCTTTCCCATCATACACCATGTTAGGAAGCACTTATTAATGATATAACTTTATCATGCCGCCTCTTAAGATTCCATTTTAAGCCAAATTGCACAAAGCATTGCATATCCTCCATATAATGCATTACAACAAGCTCGGTAAATGAATAAATTCAATATGGCAGATGAGGTGAGAGAAATGACAATTATAAATGTACATTTCATTCACAAAATATAAATATATATTTTTTTGAGTTATATGTGCAATCATTTCATGCTTACTAGACTGCGTTTTTAGCTTAGCAGCATGCCATCAAACATGATTGGAACAGAGCTCCGGAGATTTGCGAAGAAATTCCTTCTGTTTGAGGCACCTGATCTCATAAAAACTGAATTAAACAACTCTAAATCATGAAGTGCATAAGCGTGCTGCGCAGGTAACTCAAGTCATAGATGTCGGATTTGGAAAAATTATATCCGACCGGTACTTACAATGACGGAAAAAAGCAATAAGGTGCGTAACACAGCAACATTCACAATATGAGACAGTGGGAAAAGGTTTCACAGAGTCATTTGCGATTCAAGCCATGACATTACTGTCATTTTTTTCATAACCATTGATACACACAAGAATACTCATGTTTTCTAGGTAATGACAAATTACTTTTATGTTTTCATGTGCATGGGAGTCTGGAAGCGTCTCAAGTAGTATTTCTATGAGTAGCCGCGGTCAGATATGTGCTGGCAAGAAATAAATATTTAGGACCACTACCCCTTTTCTGCCTCTCCTTTCTTGACCTGTGATGTATTATTTTCTTTGCTTTCCAAAAGTCCATTAAGGCCTGGCGGTGGGCCATCTTGTCTCCCGCAGACAAAGATAAAGATGTGGTGCAGGGACAAACAGAATGAGACTGAGCGGGGCATCGCTGGAGTTTACCTCAAAAAATACACACACATTCTCACCACTTGCTCTGCAAACACATATTCACTACAAAATGTATGTGGCTTCTGACACTTACATAATGCCGCCCCGTTCTTTTAATTCATCTACAATTCAATAATTTAACTTTGTCTCCTAAAAACAAACCGAATAGATGGAGGGGCCATTCTCCTTCTCAAGTCTCTGCAGGAATACAGAAGTGAAATTTAATGATCCAATTTGGGTCATCTTGCTGGCAGACCAGAGGGTTGTTGAGCTTGAGATTAAACTCATCCTTTAGAGGCTGTTTGTCTTTTGCCTTTTCTCACACTGATGTTTCTCCCTGCAAATTTATGCCCTCTGCATTAGTAAAGCTCCCCCCATTTTTTCCCCGTGTGGAAGTACTGCTGTGTGGGCTTCTAACCAGCTTTCCATTTCCCTAGTAATATAGCACATTTGTCATTAAGATTCACCGGAGTGACTCGTTAAGAGTCTGATTGAGAATGTTTATCTGCGTGAAGGAGAAACATCGCTCTGAGAAATGGCAATGTGAGCTCCAGAATTTACTTTTAAGTCAGTAGTTTCTACTTTAAAAAGGGAATTTCAGTCTTCGCAACAATTCAACCCTCTCATAATCCTTTTTTTTTTTTTTGGAGTGTCACACCAGGAATAAGAGAGCTCAGATATAGCACTGCCTGCCAAGTCCTCCTGGGAAGTTGCTACTCACTGGTTCGTAATTCAGATTTTATGTGCATACAGGGGATTTTGGATGTAATAAAATGTAGGGCAATGTCTCTCTCTCTCTTTTGCTTTCTGACAAAAAGTAGCTTTAATGCCAGTACAACAAATTGACAAGGAAAATATGCATAATTGATCAGTTAATTATATCATTCTTGTGTTTCCACAAAAAAATGATGGGAAATGTAGTTTGAAATGTAGAGTATTACCTAAAAAAATGCATAGTACACAAAATGTGTACAAATAAAATTGCACAGTCAATATTCACAAATACTAATTAGAATCAATATAAAACTTCAATACTTCTCACGCCCGTCACACTGTAGGTCAGGGCTCAAAAAAATCACCAATTAATTTCCAAGACTATTCTAGTTGTTCCTGATTATGCCATAAATATTTTAAAACCAATTTATAGACACCGCCATTTGTATGTCAGACACAAATCTCTGGATTTTAGCAATTTAAACTATAACTGCACTACAAGTCTCCAAAAAGATGAAAAAAAGTCACACTGAAGGATCTTCCTTCATTAAAGAAATCTACATAAATTGCCCTGACTTTTAACATTTTAATAAGCCTTGAAATTTGAAGGTTTATAGGCATTAGAGACAGATAGATAGAATTTGTATTGGTCTACAAAAACCTTTTGTAGACCACTTCCCAGAATCAATTACCTGAGTTGCAATTTGCATTGGAATTCCTGCGTTCACGTGCACTTGGCCAGTATATACCTGCATTCTGACATGACTTTCATTTAATCGGCAGCAATCTGTAAGTGCCATATGGAACATATAAGGACATGCTCAGAAAAATCTCTTGACTGCATGACATCAGCACTGTATATCCCTGAGGTTCCTCAGCGAATCTGGGTTTGAGTCTGTTTTGTTATCGCTAACAGCATTTAGCAAGTTTCCTCGCAAAAGTGAGTGATGAGAGACTGAAATATGACGTGAGGAGTAAAAAGGAGTGTTATAGAGGAGTGTTTTGTAAAAGATCTTCTCGATGCAGACAGATGTCCTGCCAAGTAGATTCAACACTCAGAGCTTAGTTCCTTTCCCCATGTTGAGACAGATAATGGGGCCTAATTTCCTTTTAGATCAAGCCTCCTCAATTTGCTCTTATTTTAATTTCAGTTTCGCTCATCAAATTGCTGTACATGGATACGGGTGCACAGCGAAGTCATATACATATCAGACCCCTTAAATACAACTTCACAATTAGTGCCACCTCTTCTCTTATTTTTTTCTTTTTGCAATCCTCTTATCTTTTCTGAACACTTATCCTCTCTCTTTGGGTTCTTCTGTGTGTCTCCCCGGTCCGCCCCTTCTCTTGAAGCTATAACACCAGCTCATTCCGTCAGATGCCTAGCAACAATGCTCCTAAATCTATCAGGAGGAAGAAGATATGTCTCAGCTAATTCCCGTTAAAGCAGCACTTTCATTCTCACTTTCCTCCTCCTCTATTTGTATCTTACCTGTGATGTCCAGTCTCAATTATCCTCCCTTCCACATTTCCTACACTATCTCCTCTCTCACTTCCTATTTTCCTATATCTTTAGATTTCTCTTCCGTCTCTCAGTATTGCGAGTGGAGAAGTATTGCTGTAGTATAAGGACTAATGCATGTTTTATTACATCAAACAAGCAAATACGGGTTTATATGATAAGCTAAATTTGTTCAGGGTCAGTAAGATTTTTTGTTTGTTTTAACAAATTGCTACTTTTATTCAGCAAGGCCACATTAAATTGATCAAAAGTAAACGGCATCTCAAATAAATGCTGTTCTTTTGAACGTCTTATTCATCCTGAAAAAAATTATAATATATAAATAAAACATAAAACAATTTAAGCAGCACCATTGTTTTGACATTGATAATAATACTAAGTGTCTCTGGAGCACCAGATCAGCAGATTAGAATGATTTCTGAAGGATCATAAAACAAAACACTGAAGTTTTGGCTGCTTAAAAAAAAATCATTTTAAAATGTATTAAAATAGAATACATTTTAATTGTAATTTCACAAATTTCACAATTCCCCCCCAGAATTTTCATTTTTGGGTGTACTATCCCTTTAAGAGTCGACCACACTGCCAATAATGTGCAGCAACAAAGCTACGATTTTAGTTGGACAAAATTGTTTTATAAAGATTGTTTTAGTCCAACTGAAATCAAACTTTTTCAAACACATTTAGAGATCTGACACCTAACATGTTACCAACAGCAGAGTTTCGGTGACCTTTTTAATCACTTTCGATTAATATGCACCAATTAAATCACTGCCAGTTTGAAAGCCCCTTTAACAAATAACCACTAAGCATTCTCTTACTGCACAGTACTGTGTTTTGGATCTAAATTAGAGTTTAATGCAGCTAATAAAACACTCAGTTTCTTATAAAATGAGATTGACACAAACACATTCATGCTGCTATTACCCAAAGGTCTAAATATCTGCAAATCAACAACAGCAATTTCTTGTGATAAGTGGTGAGCAGGTGCACATGATGAGCGGCGTGACTCTAAACACAGTTCTACGCAAACACCGCAGCTCTTTTTGATCTTCGTGGAAATTTCTCAAACGTGCCAAGCAGGTGTTAAAAGAGTTTTAATCTTTCCCATAGAGCAGGCCTCCTCATGCGTTCATGTTACCTCAGCTGGTGATGAGTCAAATCTCATCATTACGCTTTCTAAACAATCACCATCCGACTTCCCACATGCACTGCACTGTTTTGTGCTGTTCGATGTGACAACACGCTAATGAGCAAGCTGAGAATGAAATGATAAACAAGTGTTTGTGTAATGAGAGGAGAGCGGCTCTTTGTATAGCGTGTTTGTGTGAATCTGGGGAGGGAAGGATGAACGATGGAAAGATCATTAGATGCCCTCTATAACGAGAATTCACTAAAAACTATTTTACAGGAATATGAATATTGTGTCATCACTGACCCACGCTCTGATCATTTCAAATCCATATGACTGACTTTCATCTGTGGAAAACAACAACAAAAAGCGTTGTTTGCTCTTTTCCATTTAATTACTGTACAATGAAAAGAGACTGAAGCTTTCAAGCTTTCAAAAAGAACACATGCAAAATATTTCAAATCATCTGAAGCCATTCAATATGGTTGACAAAACTGGTCTGAATATATATGAAGCCATATGAGGAAACAAATACTGCAAGAATGCATTAAATTGATTGAAAATAAAAACATTTATGTTAAATACAAATCTTTTTCAAATAAATGTTTTATTCATCAATGAATTCTGAAAAACAAACAAACATCTATCACAGTTTCTACAAAAATATTAGGCAGCACATTTGTTTTCAGCATTGATAATAATAATAAATCAACATATTAGAATGACTTCTGAAGGCTCATGTGACACTGAAGACTGGTAATGGCTAGTAATGGCTGCTGAAAATTCAGCTTTCTAATAACAGGAATAAATTACATTTTAAAATATATTACAATAAAGTATAGTTATTTTAAAGTGTAACAATATTTCACAATTTTACTGTTTTAACTGTATTTTTAATCAAAGAAATGCAGCCTTGATAAACACAAGAGATCTTTCAAAAACATTCTTACCGACCCCAAACTTTCAAACAGTAGTGTATATATTTAGCAAATATTGCACGAGTCATATAAGATTTTAAGACACGTTCATTGTGATTTTGTGTCCTTTATGGAGCTTGAAAGCTTCAGTAGCTGTTCATTGTAATGTGACAGAAAAGAGCAACAAGTAAGAGAAGTCATAAAAGTTTGGAACGACATGACGGTGAATAAATAATGACAGAACTTTGATTTCTGCGTCAACTCCTTGTTTAATCTTTCTTCACATCTACCTCCTCCTTTCTTCTACCTTCCTCTGTCTCTGCTGCATCTTGCCCTCAGTTGCTTCTTCCTGTCTCTTTTCGGTGATGGACATGCTGGCCAAATAAGCCTTGGATAATGAAGTCTGTGAATGGTGAAATATGATTTAATCCTTTTAGTGCTGGCTTATATCGACTCCCTTGTTTGCAGTCAAAGGCACCTCTCTCTCTCCTTTTCCACACCCCTCCTGTTCCCCTCTTTCCATCATGTTTTGATGTCAACTAATGGTCTATGTACAAAATTCTCCTCCGGTGGGTACTGAGCTAGACATAATGGGGACATCTTATCTTATGACCTGAAAAATGTCTTCCTAGGACGCAGACCATCTCATGTCCTTCTGCGAGTTCTACAGTTTCCAGACGAAAGCCTCCTTCATATATCCACGTTTGCTGGAGATGATTTACTAGTCGTGGACAGGAAAACACTACTGTTGTAATATGACTTTGCTCAAATCATTTCAGGAAAAGGATACAATGTCACTGGAAAATATTCAGAAAGGTTATAGTATACTGAAAAAATTAAAACACAACAATGTGCAGTACTTGATTATAGTAGCTTTGTGGAGATTCTTTAATACTGAACAAATTAAAACAATGTAAAAAAAACAACAACAACTAGAACAGAGCCTTTTTAAGTTAATGTAGTGACTTGATAAAAGTTTTTTTTCTCCATATAGTCACTCAAAATAAAAAAGATAATTGTCACCATGAGGACAGTCATGACAACTTGATATTCTAAGTTTAGTCAAGTCATTTACTTAAAATAATTATTAAGGACATCAATTCAATGAAAAAAAAATCCATGCAAACTGTTGCTTTCTAGAACTTCAGTTCAAGGGACACCTCATTTTTTACACTTTATAAGACTTATGAAAATTCATGAAACACATTAATCTTGAGTGAACTTATTAATGTTTTGCAATGTAGGTGAAAATGTGCCATAAAAATAGAAATCTTGTATGCTCTGCTCATGAATTATGAAAGCATCATCCTTATCAGTGAAATGAAATTCCCAGTCTGCTCCTATTATTGAAAAATGAGACAAACAGGGGCTCTCAGCATTAGCACATGACTAGCTCAGAGAAGAGATGAATACAACTGAGAATAAACATCATAAATATTTGCTGGGGAAATCAGAGCAGATGTTTGTCCAGTGTACCAGATACTCCTTTATTATGGATCTCACAAGCTGCGACAAGTCCTGCTGTTACACAATGAATTATGCGGCTGTTCTTTGATTCTTTAAAGGGATAGTTCACCCCAAAATTAAATTCATAATCATTTACTTACTATCATGTTGTTTCAACCCTTTATTACTTGTATTTAATCCACAGAACACTTATCTACAGAAGAATATCCAAGCTGCTCTTTTCTATATAATGAAAGTGAATAGTGAAAATTATTATTATTTTTTTCCAAAGCATTTTATTTTTAAGCAATATTTTCAATACCAGGCATTCAGTTGACTAAAACAAAAAGCTATTGTATGGTTTCAAAGGACTTCAAATAAGTTATATGGGCTAATTTATGGTAATATTTTAGCTTGATAACACCTGTTCCCCATTCATTTTCACTGTATGCAATTTAAAAGTTCAGACATTCAGCTAAATGCATGTCTCCTTTGTTGTTCCATGGAAGAAAGTCAAGTAAATGGTTACAGAACTTACTTTTTGGCTGATAATTATGAGAAGAACATTTGCCTGTGCTTGCAAAGAGTCTGCAAGGCTATTTATGTAATAAATGACAAGAGAAAATGTGAGAAAGGCAGAAAGGCTTCTGTTACTAAGAATCTGCAACTATTCTCCACTTGTTGTTTGTTGTGTATTCTGAATATAGTTGTAGAGTACAATATGTGCATCTATTTGCCAAAAGTCAGTTCATGATTTATTTTAAGATCGTTGTTTTTATTCTATTTTCTGCACATAAAAAGTATGTGCCAAAAAGTCAATATTGTCTCTGTTGGGAATGGAATTTTTTAAACTCAATATTGCATTTAACAACACACATACTTGCACACAAAACTGTTTCACCTCTACAGAGTTATACAATATTTTAAATGTTGTTGGAGCATTAAAGTGATAGTTCACCCAGAAATTAAAATTACCACATGATTTACTCACCCTCAAGCCATCCTAGGTGTATATAACTTTCTTCTTTCAGACGAACACAATTGGAGGTATATTAAAAAATGTCCTGGCTCCTCCAAGCTTTATAATGGCAATGAATAGGTGTTATTTTCAATAGTCCAAAAGAAGTCCAATAAAGCGCATCCATCATAAAAAAGTGTCCCACACGGCTCCGGTAAGAGGGGTACTTTTAATTCGTGACTGGTGTTTTGTTTTGCTCTCTCCTCTGCTCTTCCGCGTTAGACACTTCTCACTGCAGCTTACGCTATGCCTACATGCTATGTCATCCACCAGAACATCATTTTATTGTGAACGTGTGTACGACAGTTAGCGGAAACTAGAGATTTCTGTTTATACAGTTTTAAATATGGATATTTTTCTTACAAAAATACATCGATTTGCTTCAGGAGGCCCCCCGGAGCCGTGTGGGACACTTTTTATGATGGATTGATGCACTTTATTGGACTTCTTTTGGACTACACCCATTCACTGCCATTATAAATCTTGGAAGAGCCAGGACATTTTTTAGTATAACTCTGATTGGATTCGTCTGAAAGATCCCTTTATCCCTTTAAAGATATAGTTCACCTAAAAATGAAAACTCTGTTATCATGTATTTGCCCTCATGTCATTCCAAACCTGTATGACTGAATTTTTTTCTGTGTAACACAAAGGAAGATATTTTGAAGAATGCTGGTAACAAAAGCATTTTGTTCCTATTGACATATATTGTATTTGTTGCTCATACAACGGAAGGCAATAGGAATCAAAACGGTTTGGTTATCAACATTCTTCAAAATATCTTCTTTTGTGTTCCACAGAAGAAAGCCAGTCAGACAGATTTTGAACAACATGAGGGCGAGCAAAAAACTACAGAATTTTATATTTTTTGGGGTGGACTATTCCTTTAATATTCCTGTAATCATGCCAATTGAAGGATTACCCAAAGTAATCATTTAAAAAAATAAAAAATAAAGCCAGTTTAACAGCATTTTAAACTAAAATGTTAAAATAATTTTTCACAAAGTCAAAACATTAAAAGAGAAAACATTTCCATGCACAATTGCTTGCAAAAATGCTATTTTACTTAGAAAAAAATTATATCATGTTGGCTTGTTTATTAGCTTCAAGATTTTCATGGCTACAATTTGCTGTCAATAATCTAACCAGCATCATAAAGCTGAAGCACTTTTTATAAAATTGCTTTTGGGTAAAAGCATCTGTTAAATGGCTGAAATGTAAATCATGTTGTGGTCATAAATACTGAGAAAAACTCCAGGAGTCAGTCACTAGGGGGCACTCTGAAGCCTACAAGCCACAGAGGAAGACAGGCAGGTGAAAAAGAAGAGGCAAAGGAAGGAGAGGCTGAAGGAGTGTAAGACAGAGGTGTCACCTTGTCATACAATATTTAACTGAACACCTGTGAGATGATATCACATTAACAAAACACTCTAGTCAGCCATTTACTCTTTAGTATTCTCACAAGATCTGAAGGCGGCACAGACTCTCTGCCTTCATACTTCACTCGCCTACCAGCCTTTTTAATTGCAGTGCTCAAGCTCGTTTAAAATTCCAAATGAAAACACGCTTGGAAGAGAGGAATAAAAAAATCATGGGGTAACAAATAAGGCATTAACCCGCACCTAATTACTATGGGAATTCAGTGGGGGAATTTTGAGAGTTAAATCACTCATAACTCAAGCACCATTAGCCGCATTAGCGCATTTTTGCTTTGATATCTCTATTCAGAAAACATTAGTGCTATCTTCACAAACCGTTGCTTAGTTAAGCACTGTAATTAGATAAACGTGGCGGCAGTCATAGCGTCCGGAGCACCCTACCTTCCGGATGCCTTCTTTCGATTCCTCCACGTTGTTTTCAGCTCCTCCTGTCCGGTTGATCATCCTCCACATCTGCGAGTACATCGGGTCCCTCTCGAAAGGGTTCATGCCTTTACTGCGGACCTGTTCATAGACGGCAGAGTCCAGAACCGTGCCGTATGGCAAGTCTGTCTGCTTAGCCAAATCCTGCAGAGACCTGGAGGGGAACAATGAAATATATTACAATCTAAAATATTGAGAAACAACATTCTTGGGTTGATGCCTGGGGGCGTAATGATTTAACGATTAAAACATTATTTGCAAAGTCTACAGTGTGGATACATAAATACCCACACGTTTGAGCTTAATTGTACCAGTGTAAGTGAGTATAAATCCATCCAACACGCTCACCCACGCATGTTACATCGAATACTGTTTATTCAGCAATTTGTGTTAATATCTTACATCTAATTAAAAGTTAGCCAACCAAGGGACAATAATTCCCTGCAGTAATATTTATATTAAGCAAATAATTGGAAAACACAATAAAGACGAAGCCTTCTCTGCAAAATACTGCAGTTCATCAGAGTGTTTCATTAAGTCTCACTTCATTTAGAAAACTGATAATGATACAAATTAGTGCTTTTGCACTGTGTTTATATTCAACATGACCAGCTCTATAACAATATTTCTATACATTTGAGCAGCATGCCAATGACAGCAGAAAGCGAGGGTTGGTACCATTGAGATTCCAGCAGACAGCTGGACTGACCTCTAATTAATCAAATATTATTACATCAGACAGCTGTCATCTTCTTCTAGTACTTAACTCCACGAGCACCCTTTGAAGGTTTAATGAACTTGCCCACAAATGTTAATCTTTTATTGCTCCCAATTAATCTCGCCACTTAATCCCCGCCCCTCCCTAAAAATTATGAGTATGTGTCGGGTGTCATTTGCATAGAGAGTTGCCATAAAAATGACCCGTGAGTACCCTGCAGTACTATAAAGCACCACTGCAGGACTACTGAGGAATGCAGGTCCGGTCTGTGACATTACACTTTCAATGCTATTCGTTGTCCTTCGTCTTTGCGTTCTACTCTGTGGGTCACTATGCACCTAATATAAAAGCACTAAAAGCAGTCGTCACTCATGTGTTGACATATTTCTTATTAATACAGAAAGTTTGGGCGGAACATACAAAAGGATTTGACCCCTTTTCTAAAATAGCCAATAGGCTTTAGTTGTGTCAATCATGAATGACGATTCGCTACTTGCTATAGTCAGTTGTCTCATACTACACAAGTTCCAAATTCTGTTAAGAATAACAAATCATAAGGCATTATAATAATACAGTTTAGAGAAAGCTATAATAATAATGATACTAATTAGTACATTGTTGTGTATTATAATATTATGTTTTAAATCAAAGTTAACGCTATGAGTGTGTTAATATACACTATAGTTCAAAAGTTTGGGGTCAGTAAGATTGTATATTATTTATTTTGTAAAGAAGAAATGATTTCCTTTATTAGCAAGGATGCATAACAAAGTGTCAAAAGGACAGTAAAGACCCTTTATGTTCCCAAAATAACTGCTTTTCTTCTGAACTTTATATTCATCAAAGAATTTTGACAAAAACTGTATCAACTATTAAACAGCACAACTGTTTTCAACATCGACAATAATAAGAAATGTTTCTTGAGCAACAAATCAGCATATTAGAATGATTTCTGGTGGATCATGTGACACTGAAGAATGGAGGAATGATGCTGAAATTTGCGGTGCTATCACATCACAAACTACTTTGTACTTTTTACAGTTATTTTTTTCACAATTCCGGTGTATGTATTATATATTGACCAAAAAAAAGGTGAAAAAAGGTGAAAAAAAAGAATCTTATAGTCAGGTGCAGGTGGTATTAGTGAGGACATTCTCACTCTGGTGAGCATCTGATTGGAGAAATCTGTGTAGCGCAGGATGAGTCTTCAATAGGTTTGTTTTCCTGAAAGAGAAGAACTGCATCCATCTACGTTTATAAGTACACTAGCATATAGATGGCCTCACAGTTAAATAACATGCATTAAAAGCCAGAAAATGGGATCTTCAAACAGGGTCAGTGTTGAACAAGTAGACTCACAGTTGTAGATTTTGCCCTAGATTGCAATATTTATAGATTCTGTTGACTGCAGTTAAATCCATTTCTGTAATTTTTAATACTAGCGGAACATTTGCAATGCAGCAATGTGTTCTTGTTCCTGCAAAATTCAGTTAGCCTCAATAACAGCAATCTATCTGTGTATACGCTTTTTCACACCCTTTATAGGTGACCATCTGGCGGCATTCAAATGCTTAGCTGATCTCTTTGCTTTGCCCAGGAAAACTGTCATCTATGGCACCGAGTGACTGTGACTAGCCAGACCGCAGGCAAACTGGCATGGCTGGCAAACTGAGTGCAGAAAAAAAAACAAATCTCGAGAAGCCTGTAGCCTGGCCCACCTTCACAGATGGATGTATGGAGCCGCACTGTACAATCTGTTTCCTAAACCATTTTTATACTTCTAAACCGATTTAACAATATGCATGAATATTCAAACCCGCTTCCTCTCAAGGGCACATTGTAATGTAAATTCAAACATTAAGGCTGCCGTACAGTGTTTATTACTTTCCTCTGTTAAAAAAAGCAAACTGGATGGCATTTTCATGCTGTTTTGGGATAAAAGTGAACATCAGTGATGTGTTTCTTTTTTTGCTAAGCTGTATTACATCCAGCAAATCAGTGGCACAGTTTTGCAAATCATTCAAAACAATGGCAATCAGCACAAACAGCATCCATCTGAAGTGTTTTCCTCACTCACAAGATGATAAATCCTTTCTCTAAATGTCTACAGCTGAAGCTGGGCCATCATGGTGCCAGCATGTGCATAATGTAAAACAAAACTAAAAAAGTTTTCAGTTATATTTTACTCTGCAGGCATTGATTAATGCTTTTGATACTTACCTCAGAATTCAGCCATGCTGAAAAAGTTTCACATAAATGCATTCGATATCAAATAAGTACAAAGCTTTCAACTGAATTCCTCGAGGACCAGCCTGATGAATGAAACAAGTGAAAGTATAGATTTTGTGTTTACTGGTTAAGAGCTATGTGGGGTAAGTGAGAGATGTCAATAAGTTGATGTTGCCCTGATTTAATTAACACTGGGTTAGGATCAGTAAAGTCAATAAAAAGAGACTGATGAACTAATGCTCATCCTTTTGGTCCCCTATCCGTCTGGCTTAAAATTCTCACAGCAACAAAAGAATATGATACTAAATAAACTATACCGACTTTAAACCTATTAAGTAATGAATCTCCTTCTCAAGACAAAACTATGTAATTGTGAACTCAGCCCAACACCCAGTTGGTCTCATAAATCTTTCAGCTCATCCTGACTGAATTGTGTATTTTAAATACAACAGACCCCTGGGTGCAGAGTTTAGGCTGTAATTATTTCTGTAATGACCCTGCCATCGTCTACACATTAAAAGATAATACATTTAAATTTATGGAAATCCTAATTAGGTGCATAGAGCTAGAATCAAACGATCTAAGCACAAGCTCATTAATGATAATCTAATGCAAAGGAAAATAAACAAACTGAGATCTTGAAAAAATAAATACTAAATACTCTCATTTTCCCTAGTAATGCCCCCTCCCCAAATCGCCTACATGGTTATATAGATAAAGGAACAGGGTGGATTGTTTACGAAGCACAATTAACTCTATCATGTGTCATCGTTGAATGGATTAACCAATGTGAGGCACTTATAAAGTGAAAAAGATGCACATGTTTTACAAAACTGAGTAAAAATCTCTGACTGCGTCAGAATCTGTTCCGTGTTTTGTGTTTTGCTCCCCACGTGTTCCATGACCCAGTTTTCACTTATGTTTAATTATTGTTTCATTAGTTCCAGGTGCGTCTCTTCATCCCATCCTCTAGTTATGTGTATTTAAAGTGTTTCCTGTTTTGAGTTCTCTGTTCGGTATTGTTTATGTCAACCTCCTCTGCAACGTGTGTGTTTCCTGATTCCCTTGATATTATTAAAGTCTCCTTGTTGATGTAATCCACGTCTCCTCATCGTCAACCGCTACGCACATAATAAACATGGCTCCCCGCGTCCTTGCTTCCGCAAGGCCTCCTGAAACTGTCTGCTCCGCCTGGTACTAGTCGGCTGCTCATCCATAGGCTCCTCTAGTGCTCGGATACGCCATGGGGCTCTAGTTTATCTAGTCTGCCTGCTCCGCCATGGGTCCGGGAACAGGTACCGCCCTGGAGGCCGTCCGTACCTGTAAGCCTGTCCTGAGAGGCCTCCAGAGCGCCCACCCCCCTCCTCACGTGGGGTGTTATGAGGCGCAGGTGGTGGACTTGTTTAAACACAAAGTAAATACTAACCTAATTCTAATACATTGTCCACATTCAGGTTGTTCACAACTTCGATGTGATATATATTTTAAGGAAAAGATTTAAACGATTTTATAAAATACATATAAGATAACGGTAGAACACTGACAATAATGTTTCACTTAGTTAACTTGTTGTTAACTATAGTTCACATGGAACGAAGCTGGTTGTCGCTATGCACGAGACTTCTAGCAGTTATTAATCTTATTATGTTAAATTTCAAATGTACTACATGCATTAATAAAATCAAAGTTTGGTGGCTAAACATTAGTTAATTGCACTGTGAATTAACATGACTGACATATGAACGACTGCATTCTTAAAACCATGAACAGAGGAAATAATAAAAGATATAATAAAATATTGTTCATTAGTTGGTCATGCTAGCAATACATAACTAACGTTAACTAATGGAACCCTTCTTGTAAGTGTTACCAAGATAACTTTGTATATTGTTATATATTTAAAGATATTTAATCAATATTTAAAGATGAACACTTACTAGACTGAATCAACTTAGGTTTGCTTGAATATCTATACATCTTTTTTTTGTAAGAAACGTTAAAATTTGAGTATGAAATATGATGTATCAGGGTTTTGAGGAACGTTAATTTGTGCATCTCTCAATCATCATTGTATTATGTTTTATTTTCCCTATGAGCTCCATATTCTATATCGACTGTAGTGAAGCCAAGAAAAGCCTCTGATAAATTAAATATGTATCCTCAAAAAAAAAAACAGTACATTATGACATAAAAAGAATTAATTGATATAGCTGAAAAAAACTAGTTAAATAATAACAAATATTCATAAATAATTAATAAACCAATAATTCCTAATCAACAAAGGAGAAGTCAATTTGTCTTATTTGAATGCTACACTTAACCACCACCTCCTAAACTAAAGGAAGTGACATCATTTGAGTCTGTGTTTCAAATGGTCAAGTTATACTACATATAAACATTCAGAATTTGGTTGTTTTTTGATGATTATTTCGAAAAGGTTCTCGTCCCCAAGTAGACACCCACCCGTCACATTAAATAAAGTGTGTTTTTTACGTAGATGTGATTAGAAACACCATATTCCGACGTCGAATATTAGAAGGCCCATGATCTTCAAACAGGAAGAGCAGCAGTCGCTTGGTTCGGAAATGTACACCTCATCTCAAATTAAATTTGACTTTAGAAATACACTAAAAAATCACCTTTTCAAAATGGAAAAAAGCACTGTTTTCTGTCTGTTTCTGTGCACTCAACCAGGCGGTTAAATGAATCACTGGTGCAGAGACGTCTGACGTCATTCTCACTAGAATGATAGATCTAATTTGTGCCACAGGATATTAAATAAGGGAGTTTGCACTGCCCCCAGAGGATATCCCTAAACAACACACACACACACAACCACACACACACATACACACACACAACCACACACCCACAACACAAACATCACACACACACACAACACACACACAAACACACACACACACACACACAAACACACACAGTGTTAAGTGATTTGTGAAGCAAGAGTCTGAGCACTATGAAACTATGTGTTGAGGTCTCATGAGTATTTATGTACACACGGCTTGTCAATTTGTGTCTGGACTATATTAGACACATTCTGATTTGTATATATTTTTAGGTTATTTATTTATTTAATTGTAGCCTAAGAATACAAGAGATGTTTTCACTTGAAGAATGCTGCTCAATTAATACTGTTCCTATACAAACACAATAAAAGCCTGAAAATCCTATCTTTGTTAGTAATGCTTAAACTACACAACAACATATTTAACTGAGATGAAGATCGAAAGCTAAAGAAAGTTGTTTGTTGTTTTGTTATTGTACAGATGATTACAGTCTTTGATGCTAGCTGCTTTGAATAAATGTGTGCACTCACTGAATGGAGTTCTCGATGCGGGAGATGGTGAGGAAAGCAGCCAGATTTGCCGTGTAGGAGGAGATAACTATCAGAGCAAAGAGCCACCAAACCCCCATCATCATCCTTGTAGCCAAAGTCGTGTAGGGCACCTCACCACCTGTAGAGGAACAGAAGAAAAGAGCAAACAAATAAAGCTGATGATTGTGCCATCTTTGAAATTACATCATACTTGTGAGCTTTTAAAATATAATAAAAAAAAAGATACATTTGGCAGCCAAACCTAGTTTAGTTAATCATATGATGGATTAAAAGAGTCATTCTGGTGCCAGTTTTGTTAAATTTGAATGAATGAATAAAAATAAATAAATAAAATCAATTTATGGGCAAGGTAAATTGGGATTCAAAACTAATTCAAGATAGATTCTCTAATTATGTTTGGTATATTTAATGAGATAATGTTATATTTATATGTTTAAGGTTTACAATTTTAAAGTACAGATTAAGTACGGATATTAATCCATATTCCTGTCTCCACCTCGCATCTTTTAAAAGTATATACGTACAAATGTATTAAAACTGTATTAAAAATATATGTAATATGTTCAAAATTCTCTCTCTCTCTGGCGCTCTCACTCTCTGTAAAAGTGTACACAGAAAATATATCAGACAATTAAATGTTTACATATCAATATATATGATTTTTTTTTTTTTACTGAAAACCAGGACAAAAACACAGATGAAGTGATGAAGTTTTTTTTTGGGTTGCATTGTAAACATGGTCAGCATCTCCTCAGTGAAATAAAATATAACAACAAGAAATAATATGTCATGGTTGTCTCCTTCCAATATTATGTACAACATGCTTTCGGTACAGTATATTTCGTAGGGAAATTTGAATAAAAAGGGCTTCATCTTTAGTAGTGCAGTACTCTGACAGACTGGAAACAAATGGAGGTATCGGGGTGTGCAAGATCCAGACAACTGAGACTTTAACGATGGAAAAAAAACTCACTTTGAGTCAGACAAAAAAGGCCATCAATTGTAATGTCAAATCTACATTTCCCTAGTCACCACAGTCAGAGCAAAATCACGTCTGTTTATTCTGCATTTCAGATCCCTGCTAATTCACCAGCAAGAAAAGACAGCGGCTCCTCTAAAAGTACTGCATACCACAATAATGATGGATCTGCACAATTCAAGGCTTGCAGCTACATTGAAAACTGTTAGAAAAAATTTGTCTCATCTATCCTGTGGCTTCCCGTATCATTCCAGTTTTGTGTGGTAAGTGCCAAGCATTTCAGCACTCAATAAGGTATCTGACAACTCTCTTTCTGTAGGGGGTCCGCCGAGATGAGCTGTCTTATTAAAGAAAGTTTTTAGATGACTTGCATACATACGTCCCGCAGGCTGTGTACTCTCTGCTCCACATAAACTTTTTGCAATTTTAATTTCAGCAAACAAGTTCACGAGAGCAAGTTGGCCCACACATTTCTTATAATCATAATTCTTGGGTTATCAGACTTTAAGTTTTGGTGAGTGTCCTATTTAAAGGGCCCGCCTTCTTCATCTGCCATGAACCTCAGCGATTTTGGACTTCAGTGTGTGTGCAAATGTCAGTGAATACTCTATCTATCTATCTATCTATCTATCTATCTATCTATCTATCTATCTATCGATTATCTATTTATATATTAATCTATCTTATATCTATCTATCTTATCTATCAAATTAATCAAGCCCCTTGCAAGACATTTTTGCTGCAGAGAACAAAGTTTTGTGAAAATAATTCCACAGTCATCAGTAAACTATTATAGAAAGTTTATTAATACACATTTGAATGATTCCAAGAATGTAAAGTTGTTGAAAAATGGATAGAAAGATAGATAGATAGAGCTGAACGATTTTGGAAAATAATCTAATTGCGATTTTTTTTTTTTTTTTTGCCAATATTGCGATTTAATATGCAATTTTTTTTATAGCTCTTTATGTTCTGTATTATTCAATAAAGACAAGCTATAAATCATTTTATGGTATGACCAACACAATATTAGATAGACTAAACATAAATGTTATTTTCTGTAGGCCAGGCATATATGTTACGATGAAATTAGATGTTAGAGTCTGACCAATCAGACCAATCAGCCCACACCAGCTTTCATAGATTTAACAAAACTCCAAGTATTCATTAGATGAAAACAAATCGGCACAGACCCCCACCCAATAAACATACTGGGTGCCAGGTTGTCTGCGAAAGACACCAGGCCCCTGGTCACCATGGCAAACAATGCTGATATCACTGGTTTTATTGACCAAAGGAATGCGGGCAGAGAAACTCACTAATTTTCCTCATAGGAAGCAGAGACACAATGCACAGTAAAAATTGACTCTAATTAATTAATAGGAAAACCTTTCTTTTAATGAACACACATATCCTTCAGCTCATTTTGTATGTTGTCTTTGAGATTTTATGCTGTTTTATGCAGGCTTGTGATGGAACCACTCGTTTCTGTCACCTTACCTATATGTAATCCTACCATGTATAGTATCTATGAATTAGTCTTCTGATAATCTAAACAAGCGTGTATAGTATATGTTGGTACATACTGAACATATAAGTGTTCTACAGCATCTTATAGTTTGTGTGCAATCAAACACCCCAAGCGATTCATTTGAAACTACATGCCCACACAAAAGGTTGCAAACTCCAGTAATGCAAACCTCACGCGGGATTTCCGCCTTTCTCATGGACAAGCCATCTTGAAAGGAATCTCTCAGACCTTAAAGGCCTCCACCCAGTGACCCACTGTAGCGGTGGTTGTAGGTTCTGAGATGGAGCTACAACGCTGCTAAAAGAACCTAAGTTGTGCCAGCGCGGGGCCTTGACTTTTCCATTCACCAAGACTCTGACTGGTTCTTTTTCCATCAACCAACTTTAGCAAAGATAAACTTGAGCCTTCAGATTGCATCAGGAATCTCTTTCAGAAGACGAGACTTGCAAGTATCAAACTTAGTTTTATTAATTGATACATTAGGTATCATTTGCACCTTTTTAAAAAAGGTGAGTTTGAACTAAGAATCTGATGTTTCTGTCAGGCTGTAAATCTGCTGAATATCAAATGGTTCCATAACTTTATTCTTATTTTCTCTCCTCTTTACTGCTTAAGCTTTAACTCTTTCCTATACCACGCGCAATCACTATGGTGCGGGCGGTGTGTGGGTTGCGTGTGTATGTGATGTAGTTTAAGGTTGTAGTGTTGGAATAGTTTTTAAGTGTTTATGTAGTTAATAAAGTCTTTTTTGTATCACACTTGACGTTGTTCATTGATTGCTCATAACTGGAGTCCCTAATCATGTAGATTTATGCTACAGGCTCTGTGTAGAGTTGTACAGTAAGAAGGTTATTTCCTTTAACCATGAAATTAACGTTCTTAGAATTGACAGTTGACCCTGAGAGGTCAGCTACTGTAAATATCTACAGTGGATCTAAATAATTATAATTAATTATAACCAGTTATAATTAATTATTAATATTTCCCATGAGCTGATTCGCTAGGTGGCGGGATGAATTAATATGAATGACATTTTTATTTAACAACTACAATCACAGTATTTTATAGACTGATTTGTTGAACTTCCAACCTTGTAAGCATGTAATAATTATGACAACATAAAGCACTGACAAATAAGCATGGTGGAAACATTAATATGAAAGTCAGTAACAAAACACACAAACTAAAGTAGATTGCAGAAAAATAAAAACAAATCTGTTGCTTTACCACACTACTTTAGGTAATTCAAAGTTTGTGCGACTTCATCTATGGCTTTCTTCCCTTTCACAACCAATCATATCCCATTCTAGTTGCATACCTTGGCGGTTACTGTTGTATTTATTTTCTGGTTTTGCTATGCCCCCCCCCCCCCCCGCCATACTGGACTTATACTATTACTGTGAGAAACCCTGTATACCCGCAATACACACTGTATACCCGCAATATACACTTTGAGAACCACTGCTTTAGACAGACTTTAAATAAATAAGAATATATATATATATTACCTTATTATATATATTATCTTAAGTTCGAAGTCTTCAGTATTGAAATGCACCGTAACACTGTTACTGCTCGAGTAATTTCAATGTGCCGTTTTGAAGTACGTTCATACGCTTTTAAACATTTCCACGTGTAGCGCGCGAGTGTTGCCAGGTTTTCGGAACAAAACCTGCCAAATTGCCACTCAAAACTAGCCCAATGTAATTCGAGGGGGGTCCCCGGTAAAAATCGCTTTCAGGGGAGTAAAATGCAAATTTTTGGAGGGGGCACCCCAAAAACCGCAGACTTGGCAACAACGTACATGCAACTGATGCTTCCGCTGAAGACTGCTGAGATGGTTCGACTTGAGCAAGAGCACCTTGCTTAGACCAATGGGTGTGTGGCATCAAAGTCTGCGAGAGATATAAGAGAGCGGACATCTCTTATGCTTTATATCGCCTACTTGATGGTCATCCGATCGATGTTCAAAATCGAGCACACTCTTACTCCGCGTGTAGTGAACGATGTGTAGGTTAAACAATAACAATTTCTGCGATTAAAACATATTGCGATATTATTGCAAATGCAATTAATCGTTCAGCCCTGATAGATAGATAGATAAATAAAATAGACAGAAGACAGACAGACAGACCGACAGAGAAATAGGCTCCCAAAACATTTTGCACAAAAGTATTCAAGCCCCAAAAGTCACATTTTGTGCAGAATCTTTCATTTCTTTTATTCTTTCTAACCAATAAACAATCAATTCTTCCAGAACTCAACTGGTCTATCCAAATGAATTTGAGCTTATTCAAGTAAGCTTTTTATGTTCTTCTTGGTCAAGAGTGGCATTCGGCAAGATGTCCATTGTCCAAACATACAAAAATTACAGATTGAATACCTATGAATGATAATCATAAAATATATATTTTATTCATCAGCCCTTTCAAGGAACTCAGTGATATGTTAAACAATATAAAACTACATGACAAAAATAGACAGAAAAAATTATTACAGATGATAAAAGCTTTTTGTGGTTTGGCAGCCTGTTATCAGACGGCTCAGTTACAGTAAATGTCCATCAGATTTTAGTTTTTACGTAAAAAGTACATGCATCCCTCAGGCCGAAATGATCCACCCCCCCCCATGAATATATGAAACTTTAGTTTCATAAAATAAATTAGACGAAAATTTTAAATCTGATTATCTCAGTGCACTGGAACTGAAAAATAATCACACAAACCAACCCCAACATCGGTAAGATTTCCGGTGGTTGGGGTGGAACATTGTTCAAATTCAGGCAATCGACTCAAAAAAGTCATTACATATCCGCAGCGCTTCAAAACGAAGATGATGGTAGAATCCGGTTGGTAGTGCAATGAAATATACATTTTAGTGAAGATAGGAGATATAACAGAGGTTTGTATTCTACAGTACTTCTGATATCCTGAAACAAATATATTACAGAAGTAGGATAAATGAAGGAAAACTATTTTCTCTAACTACAGTTAAGGAAAAAAAGATAAGTGTTTTAGATAAGTTTTTAGATAAGTGCTCATACTGGTGCAGCAACTCTGGCTTGGAGCTTGCTAAAGCACATGAATGTACAAAATAATGAGTCTGAGACTATATAAATTAGACTGAACACAGCCACAGGAGGCCAGCTAAATTTGAAGTTTGGAGTTACCCCTTAGGGAACTATTACTGTAATGATATATAAAAAAGTAAGGATCTAAAGTTATAAAGAGCCCATTCTCATACTTGTATGGATATGTGAGCAATGCTAAGCTGCAGAAAGGGAAAGGCAAAAGTGTCAAAATACTGTGCTAAGGATTAATCAGAACATTTTATGCTAAAATAATTCTATGAGATGAAGCGAGACGGAAAAGACAACTTCAAACAACCGCCCGAAAGATTGTGTGGCGTGTAAAGATACAGACCCAAAAATGTGTCTCTGTGCACAACACAGCATAGCAGAGGTTGAGTATATGACTATTTCAAATACAAATATTGACTAGGGGAGAGTAGGGCTGAACGATTATGACAGAAACACAGAAAAACGTCATGTCACATTCTCTGCCCACATCCAAAACAAGATGAAACCTGTGATCCTGAACTACATCTTATCATTAAATACAAAAGTGTTATTCAAATTTTGAAAAAAATGATAAACCAAAAGCAAGCAATGTGACTATGGCATTATCACTGACGCTGTACGTTCACACAGAGCAGCTATTTGAGCCCTGACTTCTGAACTTTCATTGTAATCAACAAAGCCGGCCATGTTGCAGAATAAACCTCTTATTTACACAATGTCAACACCTTGTTGATCATAGCGTCCTCAATTTCTCATGTCAGAGAAATCGGGTGTTACACCATCTACATTATAAGCATGCGATATCACATTACGTCATTTGGATTCTAAAGCTTCTTTTAGAATGTCAGGTGACATTTCTTCAAAATGTGTTTTTATGTACTACTGCAAACAGAAGTAAAAAAAATTTAAACATGAAACTTAAATCATTTGTTAAAATGATGCTGATTTGAATTAGTTGTAATCACTGATTATAATCTACAATTTAGAAAATGTAATCAAATGAACAAATATATATATATGTTTGCATATATATTATAATCTAAATCAAGCAGCTCTGATTGGCCATTGCATTCATGCACACAACTGTGATGCAGGGAAAACAGACCTAAATGAAATTCAGTAGTCAACACTTTTTTACGATTAGTTAATAATCTTGATTATTAATTAGATTTTGAAGACCTAATTGTTTTGAATTAAATTATAAACAACCAAGCAAACAAACTGTTAATGTAATCCATTAAGTTTGCTTGAACCAGAGTAAACTTTTCAATACATTTTGTATAAGTTTATATAATAAATTGTATAGTACATTTGTGAGGGAACTGCAGGGGGTTTATGAGTTGATAAAAAGCTAACTAATTAAATCATAAAGATGTACAAAAAAAAAAGATGAAATATTTTATTTATTTTATTATATTTTAGTAATTTTATACATATGAACATTAACCTACATTGGGACCGTTTACCATTCAAATGCTTTATGTGAATATTGAAATCTTAACTTAAAATCTGAGGAGGTACTTCAAGTAAATATTTTAGATCAAGAGGTTCAGCTGACAGAAAAAGTTTGGGAATCCCTGCCAAAAAGGCATGCTTGATGAAAGAATGTCAGTCCTGAAATGGTAATGATCTGCGCTCAAATGGGTGAACGGCAGTAAGCAGAAAATTAGTCGGAGGATAGGGCGGCCGAGAACAGGCTACTGTAATCAAGAGATGATTGGCAAGAGTATAGAATCTGGCATGCCGGTGCTTTAGCGTAGGCTGATTGCACGCCATTCTCTGTGGCTGCAGGATGTTGATCTTTAGAAAATGAGCAGGACGGTAATGTAGCTTTTATCTGCACACCCAGCAACTGGGGTTCAAAGCAGCCCTGCCACGCACATCAAATCAGCAAGCCCCATTTCCAGCAGGTTTCTCGCTGCTTGCTTTTGATTCAGCAGCAGGCCAGGGGCTACACACTCCTCTCAACCCCTCGCTGTGAGCTAGCACCTACTGAGAGACAGAAACAGAGACAATGCATGTATGAGGGAGACAAAAAGCTTGTAAAGAGGGAATGTGTCCCTCTGTAGTGTCTGAGATGTTTGTGCATGTTGTGCAAAAAAAACTTTTACTGTTCTTATATAGATATTTTTAAGAAATACTTGCATATAATTTGTTATCCAATCAAAAAATTGCATGAAAATGTCATATGTTCAAGGTTCTGTAGATGTTCAAAGTGTCAAATAACTTTGGTGCTGTGTGCTTGGACTCTGATTCCCAGTAGCAGGATCTGAGCATCCAGAACACTCCGAATTAAGTGGATTCCCCACCAAGTGCTGTGGTCCTGGCCTCACTCACGCTTGCCCAATGACGAACCACGGTTCACAGGGACCCCTTCCACATCTCGTCAAAGGACGGCCGTGGCAAAGAAGCGCTACTCGCGAGGCGACGACGGGCCGCTGACTTTCCGGTTCTTACACAATGGCTGAAACCTCTAGTATACTCAGCGGACCTTACGCCGATGCCACAATAGCGACGTGATGACCCTTAATCCTTTGTGCCGCGCGCCAGGCGGGGCTTAAAAACCAGTAAGTGTGAATTGTATGATAGCGGGAAACTGTAAAATTGATATAACTGAAAAAAGTGTGCGGCGGCAATGCAAAGGTTGTGACAGATGTTGCCTTGGACGAGGTTTAGTAGAAAGAGATCTACACAAACACTCTAAACAATCATAAAAATTAAAAATCTTACTTATTATTAGGAGCCACCCCATATTACAAAAAAATTAACCATACAAGGGCGCACACCAGACCAAGAGACATATAAGAATCTCATAGAAATTAAAGAAATTAAAAAACTTTAAGATAATACGAAGAATGTTTATTTACACCACCCCCATTCGGTTTATCTCGCCTTGTGGCACAGAAGACTACCACACATTCATCTTCTTTAAGGATGAAAAGTTAAAAAATAGTTTTTCAAATTTAGCAGATTTAAGGAAAAAACTTCAACCACAGTCGCCCGGATTTATGTTGTTGAGTGAATAAGCTTGTAAAGCATCGGTAGGTCATCATGCGGTTTATACTCAACAAAATAAAAAGTGTGGCAAACTCAGACAAAAAAAGGTCGTTGGGTCGAAAGGTCTTGACAAACGGGTTGAATAAGGTTGTTAAAACTTCTAGTTTTTTACTTTCTTTCTTTTTTTCTCTCCGTTTTGAAAACTCAGGCTTCTTCAGAGCCACCTGAAAATGTACCTCTCCGGTTCGTCGTTTCTCAGCAGTTAAAGCAACTTCAAATAAGCCCTTTGAAACCACTGGTGCTGAACATTCATAGGTTTATACATTGCTACCTTGTAAAGCCTTAAATCTCTGCAGCACCTTGAGAGCTGGAGATTGTAGCTTCTGATGAGAGCTGTTAGTTTATTTATTTATTTCCTTTCTTTTCAAAAGCACTCTGGCGATAAATAACTTAAGGAAAAACATGTTAATCGTTTCGCTGGAGCGCGGCTCCTTGCAGCATGTTACCTTTATTCCCTTTTCACCACACCAGACCTGCCAGGTTTGGGTGTGTGTAAATATATATGTGTGTGTGTACAGTATATGACTGCTATTTATTTAAGCCATCAACTATCCCATTATGAGGCTCGCTGGCAAATATTGCCATCAATTTGCACAGAGTTTAAGTCTCTGAAGTGCAACCCTGAGTGCCGAGTTGCTATCGCAGCACGCAGCCACTCTGAAACTTTCACACTGTAAATCATCAAAATAAAAGTAAATAAACCACGAGGTGCACCTCCGAACACATCTCCTTAGCCACAGCTTACGAGATAGCAAAGCTAGCATGCTGGGTTCAGACATATGGTGCGAGAAACATATACCCGGGTTATGAAGTATAACGGGCAAAGAAGGAAGGTAGGCGGACAGTACTCTCCGCAGGCAGTACGTAGAAGACCAGGCGTGCGCTCTCTGTTGCCAGAAGCTGCCACCGTCATTTCCAAGCCAGCTTGCCAACGGCCTGGTACTCAACAGTTCATAGGATTTTCATTAATTAAGTAGTCTCTCAAGTATGTTCACTAGTCTGTTTTCAAGCAAGGATTTTTATTTATTTATTTTAACATAATTGGCACAATCGTTTGTTTCCCCACTAAAAAAAATGCTAAAGATAGCAATGTAAAAAAAAAAAAAAATTTAAAACTAACACTTTAAATTTTTTAAAGAAAAAAAAAAACAATTAATTTTCAAAGTAATGTATTCATATACTAAAGATATACCTTATAGATATGTTTTTGACACATACAGTTTAGAATTTGTAAAAACAAAATTTACTAAGATTTTAGTAATGTTTTTATATTCAATATATATAATAGATATATACACACACCACTACTAATATAATATAATAATGTATATGTACAACAAACATTTTTAAAGAAGTTTTAAAGAACTGTTTTTAACTGACACAAAAAAAAGTCAAAAAAACCTGTTAGAAAGGATTACTCAACAATTCTATATTCGACTACCACACAGAATTGAAAACATTTTGAATGAATGTTTTCCAAAAGTCATTATGTGGATTAACTAGAGCTCGCCGTTTACAACACTCTGATGCTTCAAATTTAATTTTATATAAATCAAGGTTTTGTGGCAGGGAAGCGTTGGGACCCTGAACAAGATGGACGTGTTCCACGATTGCCATGTTCAGAATGAGAGAAAACCTGCTTTAGAAAATTAGTTGTTTTCTGAAGAGCCAAAATGATACACACAACAACTGATTTCCAGGTTTCCCTTATCACCCTAACGTTCTCTAAAAAGTGGGCCACATTTTTTTTTGGGTTTGTCATTCATTGGCTGTCATTATTATTTTTATTTTAAATACATTGGGTGAGGACACATGTCACGGACTTTTATGTATGGGACTGCTTTGAAGCTGAAAAACTCAACTTTTGGGAACAAAAAAAAAAAAACAAAAGAAAAAAAGAAAAAAAAAACCAACACAACGGAAACACACACAGATGTGACCCAACATATATCATGAAACATAGTTGTAAACCCACGTACCTATCAATCTGAGATTTGCTAGAGGTATTGTAATTATGATAGTAATGCAATGTACTGCAAAAACGCAGCATGTGTCAATGTTCAATCTGGGCAAATCGTGAACAAGCTTGCACACACACACAATCTCTGTTTCTCCTAAAGATATGTAGTAAAATGGAAAATGAAGCTTTAAAACAGATTCTCCAGAGTGCCACCGCCTCAGCCTGGAACTATGCTAATGAAACGCCCCACAAAGATGCCTGTCTATAAATTGACGACTTGAATCCACTGCACATTTTCTTGAGTAATTCATATGTAATCCCATATGAGAGCTCATAATGTGATTTAATTCCATTAGATATTGTAGGAGTGTATCATGACGTACTTCACACAGTAGAAGTCAACTTGTGGGCTGTTTGCCTTCTGTTGCCCCCTTGATAGATAAAATGCACACATGCAAACACCCTTTGTGCATGATTTGGCTACTTGAAAGTGTTTGCATAATTACTGAGTCACCAGTGTGTGGCTATATGTGCTTTGTAATGAGCTTACACTATAATTAAATACGTTCTAGGCTGTATTTTAATATGATGACAAGTCTAAATCTGACCTTATTCAAGTAAGAATTCCTTCATGGTTAGGCTACAGCATTCACATCTAGACACGGCTGTTTACTAAACACATGGCTGACCAGCTAACCCACGCAAACTGTCAGGAGTGATATAGTCATCTAGCTCGGTTAAAACAGTAGACTAGCACCTCAGAGAACATGAATTTCATATTTAAGCGGTTTCTAAGTCTGTACCAAAGACATTTATGTCAAGGAACATTATCATTACTGTTATTGTGGCTCAGAATAGTTAGAACATGCCCATATCTATATATATGGTTATATATATTTTTACATCAGAAGTTGGTTTTGAAAGAATCCATCCCCATAAAATAATCAAAGACTGAAATAGGAAGACGGGCACACAGTTATTTTTTTAATAAACAAAAAAAATATAATTTTTTATATATGTCAGGAAAAAAAACAGAATCACTGAGTTGGAAAAAGGATTACCCCCTCCTAAACAATGGACTTGTAAAAATCAATCAAACAGGTGTGATAAGAACGTTCTCAAATAGACAAACAAAAAGCCATTGAACGTTAAGCTGTGGTCATTTTGATTCGCTCAGCATGAAAAGAGCTCTCCTGCAGCATCTTAGTCCTTGGTAGTGCAACTGAAGCAAAAATCAACTATGGGTGCCAAGGCACTATCAAAAGATCTCTAGGATAAAGTTGGGGCAGGGACCAAGTCAGGAGATGGAAAAAAAAAAATAAACAATAAATCAAATCTTTATTAATTCAAGAAGCACAGTGAAGTCTATATAAGAAGTGGGAAGGTATTGGTACAACACCAACCCATCGGATTCGGGACGTGGACTCCAAACTGGATTGAAAGAAGCGAGGAAAACTGGTCAGAGAGGCTATCAGAGCCTACAGAAAAACCTGAAGGCAGATGGAGGAATTGATGAGAAAAGACGTGTCAAGTGTGTGCATGTGACAACAATATTCACCACATTTATCACAAATGTGGCATTGCATGGAGGGTTGCAAGGGAAAAAATCCACTCCTTCCAGAAAAACCACCATGGCAGTCACGATGAGCTTTGCCAAATCCACCTGACAGATGTCTGGGCCGTGGCAGATTGAGATAAAGTGTAATTATTTGGCTTCAACACTAAACGATATGTCTGGCAGAAATCCAATCCGGCTCACCATCCAGATAATATCATTTCTCCAGTAAAGCATGGAGGTGGTAATATTCTGTTATGGGCTGTTTCTCTGCAGCAGCGACTGGAGCACTCGTCAGGACAGAAGGAAAAATGGAGGTGGGGAAAATACAGTCAAATTCTTGAGGAAAATCTG
The DNA here is from genome assembly GCA_018155175.1 of Sinocyclocheilus anophthalmus. Taxonomy (NCBI): domain Eukaryota; kingdom Metazoa; phylum Chordata; class Actinopteri; order Cypriniformes; family Cyprinidae; genus Sinocyclocheilus; species Sinocyclocheilus anophthalmus. The sequence goes on along the minus strand of JADLZN010007641.1, from coordinate 94,547 downwards.
CTGCCCTCAAAGCAAAAGGTGTTTCAAAAACATACTGAACACAGGGGGGATAAGTTTTTCAATCCTTTTGGATTAATAATGAACTCAAGTTTTTTTTTTTTTTTTTTTTTTTTTTTTTTTCTGACATGTTGGTGTTTTATCTTGCACTTGGATGTTATAAGTTGCACTGAAAAAATACAGCTGGATAATACAAAAACTGTGTCTGTTCCCGTCGTATGTCAGCCTGGCAACAGCAACAAAATTTGATATTGTCAAGGGGGGTGATTCTGTGCTATAACCCACTGTAAAAAATTCGTGATGGAAAACACCCCTTCAGATATGAGTTGAATTTTCAACCAGGGCTTAATAAGAGGGATATCATTTAAATGAAGCTGAAATAAATTAAAATATAAATTAGATAAAAAACTTTGAATTGTCAAGTCAAAATTTCAAAATTTTGTATAAACAACAAAAAACAAAAACATAACAAAATAAACAAATAATGGTATAATAGGAAAATATTTAAAAACTACAACAAATAACAATGACAAAAGCGTATCAAAATTAAAACAAAACTTAACTTTAAACAATCAAGAATACATAAAAACAAGAAACACACAAACAATTACAGAATTATCCCACTTAATTTAACTTTTACAAAAATGAAAAAAATGAAACAACTGAAACCATATAAAAATTTATAGCTAATTGAAAAAAATAGTATATAAATAATACTTAAACAGCATTGATGACAATATGTAAGTTTTCAAAAACTTGTGAAAACTAGGCCTAAAAAATAAATAAATCATATTTTGAGAAACATTGCGATCTGACCTGAGATATGACAAGCATTTAATATCTCATATACCTGTTGCTTATAAGCTAAAACAACAAAGCCATAAAAAACACATTTAAATAGCAGCTCCTGTTTGCGAAAAAAAAAGAAAATATTAAGAGATGTCTTTTGTTTCCAAATGAAGTCACATTAGTTTCCTCACATTTTTTTCTCATTAAATTAAAGTAATATTCTCATGAAATTGCAATTTCAGAATTTCTGTCTTTGCTTGGAATTATATGATTGTGAGAATAAAGGGATGCTGCGATATAAAGGCATAGGCACTTGACAGAAGTAGACATTGAAATGCATGGAAAAACAAGTGAGCTTTCACAGAGAGCCTCTCTTTCAATGCATGTAGTGGGTACTCAGGAAAGAGATGCAATACATAATGCATGGCTACAACAAACCAGATAATCTAGTGTGATATTATGCACATCTCTGACGTGAGGATGTAAGACGAGTCATCTGGAGCTTTGTCTTAAAAAAAGCACAGTTGAGAGCATTGGCTGTGAATTACATTATGGACAAATGCTCTCACTCTTGCTTTTCATCAAAAGTCATTGAAGTTCTCTAAAAAAGATGTAGAGGACGTCAGTTTACTCAGAAGCTGCATACAAATATCTGAAATTTGGAGAGAAAAAACCCCCCACTAATTTTCTTTCACTTTTTGATGACTTCAGCAGAATGAAATAATCTTTTAAGGAAAGAACGACTGATTCAGCAGATACTCTACTTCCACTGGTTTGTTTCTCATTTTCAGAATCAATAAATGTGATATAATTTCAGAGTCTGTACCGACAAGAAAAATTACTTAATTTTCCCACTTGAGGAGAAACATTGGTTATTGTGTTTAATACAGATGGGAAAGGTGTTAATGTATGCTGAAAAAGCCACAAAACCCATCAACCAAGCTGTTTGTTTATTTTTTAGGGGCATTTTCTCTATACTAGTCCACAGGGAACCATATAAAAGCCTAGCGTTAATTCTCTTTTATCTTGTGATTTATATACGCTCTAAATAAACACAGAGATGGCCTGGATTTTGGGCATGCCCAGGCTCCTCTCACCATCCTTTGCTGTCATTGCACAATTCTATGCTTGAGTGTACCTTTGGCAAATGAAGCAGTACTTTTCACCAGCTTGAAATGGCATAAAAATGACCACCTGTCAATGTCACAAAGAAAAACTTGGTGTAAAAGTAGGACAAAAATATAAACTAGGAAAAGCTCTGTAAAGGTCCGTTAAAAATGCAGTTTTATTTTTTCAATGTTAAAGTACTTCCTCTTCAGGTTGTCTAATGGGCAAGAAGAATAAGACGTCATTGGAAGCTGATTTCCCTGAAAAGTGTAAACACTGTGGCTCTGTGGTGCTCTCAACATTGCTCAGTTTGCAAGAGCATTCCAATCAGCTCTGGCAGAGACATGTGACTGGGAAAACAGGAGCCAGCAGACATGCAGTCCACTAGAAAATAATTAAAAATAAATAATTATGTCATCTTTTACCCATCCTCATCTCACCTTCTGTGGAACATAAAAAGAAATGTTTAACAGTTGCAACCCTCTACACACACCTTGGCAATATAATTGTGTTATAATATAATAAATTATGTTTACTTACGGCTGATATACTATTTAAACTCACACACACACGTTTTCTTAGCTATCTAAATGGGGACATTACTTCTATTGTTTTTATATACAGATATTTATACACTTTTTAACCTAAACCCACCCTACCCCTCACAGAAAACTTTCTGCATTTTTACAATTTCAAAAGTAAAAAAAAACTTTGTTTACTTTTTTTATAACAGTTTTACAAATGAGGAGGACATTCACAAATTGAGGTTTTTGCCGATTTTGTTAGGTTTTGCTCACTTTTGGTTACAAATTTGTCCCCAAAATATGGTAAAGTAGATACACACGCACCCACATGGAATCCACCCAATCAGCTATCTTGTAAAAATGGAACAGCTTCTTAAATAATGAAAATGTGACACTAACTTCAGAAACTCAAGCATTATTATGCTATTTTATTGATAATAATTAAGCCACTATTTAATTGATATAAACTAGTGATTAGGAAAAACTAAACTTGGTACCATGGAATGAATGCATTATTTGTCAATTTTACACTGAACTTAGGAATGGTGGTGTGGTGTTAAGCTTATTGTGGTCATAGGTAATAGTAAATTCTTATTAAAAATATACTACTAAGACTTACTATTATCGGCTGGGTTCATGAATATTGTAATAACGTGTCAGCGTTCGCTCGAATGATTTACTGAAATCAAAAAAACAGGGACGGTATAGAGGCTGTGACAGCCAACGAGGAGCTATTTGCGTATTAAGCTCCGCCCCACTGCCTAGAACCGGCAATCTTCGCTGGGTTCTTAAAAGCTGGAACAATTCTAAATGAAAAATATGTATTTTGGACAGAAATACAACAAAGAATAGGTTTACGTACGATGCGATTCCGCACGGGGAGTGCAAGGACTCTCGCTCTCTCTATTTGCATGTGTGAGAACACCAGCGTAATCAATAAAGCGACGGCGAGTGGTGCGCCGTCACCACTAGTTTACGGTAGTCAATTTAACAGGTGCGCTGCGTTGCTTACATCTGCGGCATCCATTGAGTACATGACTGATCCATTGAGCGACGCCAAAATATACAGACTCACTTGACGGAGAAGCGAAACTCGCAAGGCTCAGTAAAGTGTGTTTATCGAGTAAAAATCTGGTGGGACCGACTTCTCACCCCACTCTGGCGTGTAAAAATCTAAGAATTATGTGCTATGTAGACCATATTAGTAGGCCCAGAGTGAAAGATTTAGTCGATATGCGGATGATTTACGCGCAATGTAGGAGGGTTGAGCTGGCCCAAGTCTTCTGTTACTAATTCGAAAACATTACTTTAGATCTAGTATCAAGGAACATTGAGTTGCTTCATTAAAAGCTTATTGTATTACTGTATTAAAGGCTCACGTTATGTAAGGAGCAAGGTCTGCAAACTCGGTCCTGGAGGGTGGTGTCCTGCAGAGTTTAGCTCCAAAACACCTAATTAAAACACCTGAAACCCGCTAATCAAGTCTTACTAGGCATGTAGAAAAACTTCCTGGCAGGTGTTGAAAAGAACAAGTTGGAGCCACTCTGCAGGGCACCGGCCTCCACGGACCCCTAGTTTGGAGACCCTGATGTAGGGGTATATGAGGAGGAGGAGGGAGATGGACTGAGTGAGTGTGATTACCTGCATTTGATACAGCATTCATTCTTCAGCTCATTCTCATATTCACAATAAAACATTAGTTTGTATGTCTGCTGAGGAATATCTTTGTCATACTATCCTTCCATTTGTGATTTCAGATGACAGCACTGCTCAGTGCATTTATTGGCTGCATCTTACAAGCTGCTGTTTAGTAAAAATAACTTCCTTGTTTATAACAGAATTTCAGTTTCTTTAAATATAAAAGTCTTTACTGCTGACTCACTCAAAAGACCGTCTCTTGTCAAAACTAATGGTGGGAATAAGGTATCTAAAAGTTCACCATTCACGAACAACCACAAGTTTTCATTACTAAAGGACTCTAATTAAATTTACTACTATTATTTTATATAAAATATTATTTAAGAATATATATTTAAAAACAACAACAGGCCATCATACAGGGTTAAGGCGATTTAGTCAAAAAGTACACAATGTAGCGCTCGAAATATACAAGCATTACAGTGATATAAAAAATTTACTGTATGTGCGACTTTGCCATCAGCCCAAAAACGATTTGCTCTGGAAACAAATTTAGATTCATGCGGACCAAAGGAACTGCCCGTTAGATGTCCCAAAAAAAATTAGTTTCATGTTTAAAACCCACTATAGAGGAATCAGAGCCAGTGGGCAAATCGGAGAATGGTCACAGGTGGCCGCTGGGACACACGTGGGGGACACCTGGAGCTCACATCTCCGAAAACATTGAAGCAAATTTTCAAATAGACCCCAAATCTTTATTAACAAAACACGTATTTGAATTCTAATCAACATGACTGTTCCACCCCAAACGATCTTAAAAAACTAACACTTAAAAACAGATTATTATAACAAAAAATATAGTGGATTTGACCATCCGCCATGACACACGCTGTGAGAAATACTGCAAGCGGAGTGATATAAATGTTGGGAGTGCTGTTATCACTAGAATATTGCACACCTGGAAAAGGCTCTCAGTCAATCAGATCTGAGAACCAGAAAGAACTGTTGTATAAATTTATTAATTTTTATATTCCATGCAGGTCATCTTGACAACTTGGCCAAGTACCACATATGGTAGTATAACACAATTTTTGTGAAGGCTGTTTTAGGTGAATATTACAACACAAGTTTAGTACAATGCTTTACTTAGAAAGAAAAAGGTTAGCATTTAAATTAAAACATATGGATTCAAACTAATTTAACAATATTCCATGAGTTATTCCACTGAACATGGAATCTCTTTTTTTGGAATTTTCTTTTCCCAAATCTTCTCTCACACATTTTCGCAGGGGATTCTTAATATTTCTTTTTTTTCGTTCACTTTCAATCACTATATTTGCATCCTTTACTGTGGTAAAGCAGAAAAATGCTTTTTTTTTTGTTAAATCTCTATTTAACACAGTTTCTGCTTGTTAGGCATTGGTAAGGCATGTCAAGTTAATTTGTATAGTACATTTCACATGTGCTTCTAATTTAGTTGAGTGTAATTTATGCTTTTTTATCTAGCATATATAGACGAAAAATTTGCTTAAAACAACATTGGACCCCAGTGACTTTCAATGTATGAAAAAAAAATCACTTTTCAAAACATCACAGATTAAAGTCAGTCATATATGTTTAAAATGGGTGAACTATTGCTTAAGGCATTAAAAAGGTAGTTAAAACTGCCCCCCCCCCCAAAAAAAAACTCAAAAGTTATCTTACACTAACTGACCCATAAAAGATAAAAGATCTGTACTGGATGCACTGTAGGTAATTATTTGTGACTTAGAGACCTTAAAGTATCTATTGAAGAAGAACGGTGGAAGCTGTCGTATTAAAAGATTTCAGCAAAATTCTTATTTGGGCTTTTCCCCTAAGGCGGCAGTGCAAATCAGTGTCCTAAAGTTCAAGGCGTCTACGCTGTCAGTCGGTGTGCAGTTAATATTTAATCCCCTCGTTGTCACTGTCAATTTATCTCATTTTATTTAATCAGAAACTGGAGGGCAGGGGATGCAGGGCCTCATGAATTAACTTCAAAAGAGTTTTCATTTAGAGTGGCTGATTATTTCATCATGATGAGTCATTTGTGTCATTCATGTTCTGGCTGGGCAGAATGAATTATGAACTCAAAAGGCCAAGGTTACAGCAAACACGCCCAGCTCTTCCAGCAAGCACCAATCCTGGGAAAGGCTATGTGAAGCGAAGCATGAATGAAACAAAGGCTCCTGTCCTCCCTCGGTGGAGGTGGGCTTACGATCCTTTAAGAAGGAGGCACAGAGGCAGTGCTGAGTTCTTCTGACTCTACACTCCCACATCTGAGTGAACACTAGTATAATTGCAGAGATGATTGACAGATAAATTATCTATCTAGAAAGGCCAGCTGTCACTGACCATTTTCAATCTTCCTGGATGGTGTTTGGATGTAATTCACTTAGTCACAGTGCTGATGTGACTGAATTCATCAAGAGCCAGTTTTGCCAATGGCATACACTTTCAACTAAAATAAAATACAGTGAATAATTCATGGTTTGTGACAGTAACACTTACACATAGTACACTTACACATCTGAGGTCTGACTCTGAACTTTGAAAGGGTCAGGCAGATTAAACATTTGGTATACGTATTGAGACTATGAACAGATGACCAGCTCTTTGCATGTTTGGGGCAATAAGATTTTTTTTTCTTAAATAAATTAATAATTTAATCAGCAAGGACACATTATATTGATCAAAAGTGACAGTAAAGACATTCACAATGTTACAAAAGATTTCTGTTTCATATAAATGCTATTCTTTTGAACTTTCATCAAAGAATCCTGAAAAAAAAAATAAAGCTTCACAACTGTTTTCAACATTGATAATAATAAAAATTATTTCCGAGGGCTCATGTGACACTGAAGACTGGAGTAATGATGCTGAAAATTCAGCTTTGCCATCACAGAAATAATACATTTTAAAACATATTTGAATATATTCTATTTAAAAAAATATTAATAATATTTCACAACCTTACTTTATACTATATTTTTGATAAAGTAAATGCAGCCTTGGTAAACATAATAGACTAACAGCATTTATAATTTGCACAGTTTGAGTATCTCATATTTCTTCCGACATCTCTTTTGAATTCAGAGTCAGATACACAGCAAAGCTGAGCACCTGTGGATCAGTGAGAATCTCGTCGCTTCTTTTCTCAAGAGCTGTATGCCGCTGAGTATTCTCTCATGCACGTATCTTGATCACTCAGATCATGACTCATTCAGACAACATACAACCTCAAAAGTTCTTTGCTAATTTTACAGCACTCACTATGTGGGACTTTGCAACATACTGCTCACACTAGCATGAGAAGAAGGCCATGGTTTGCCTGTTTCTCAAAGACATGCAGTAAAGTTGCTTTCGATTTTAGATGGGTGTCATGAAAGATGGGTGTCATCCATCTATATAATATAATATAAAGTGACTATTGAATATATCATTGTGTCTATGTGGCTTTCTATGGAGCGTGGCTTGTTACTAAGGGCAAGGCTATAGAGCAGACATGGCACAAGTGTAATGGATATTTCAAACTGCAGTAAAATAAATCAATGTTACACAGCTTATTGGCATCATTTAATAAAAATCTAATATATTAAAAACAGAGGTAAAGAGAGCCAGAGTTTCAAATATTACATTAAGGAGAACTGCATATTTGTACATACTGTATGGCAAATTTAATTAAGATCGTGTAGGCTTCTTAGTAGCTTGGAGGCAGGCTAGATAAAATGCAGAATACATGAACAGGCTGATTTTACAATAGTACATTTTTAAAAAGTTGAAAAATTTGTTTTGACAAGATAAAAAAAATAATTTTTTTTACTCATAGGAGAATGTTAGGGGAATGTTCTTCAAACCTAAATGGAAAATCCTATTTACGTTTACTTGGATACGATTTTTAAAATCATTATTTGCTAATTATCTTTGTTGACTTTAAGAGAATATTCTCCAAACCTAAAGTGAACTTTCCTGGCAACCCAACAGAGAACATTAGAATGTCCGTTTTAGGAAACTTCTCTGAGAACCAAAAACATTTCCACAATGTTTGAGGAACCAAAAATGGTCACACTGAAAAAAGTTGGTGTAGGATTTACGTTGAAACAATTTTCACTCAGAAATTGCTAGTAAATTTCACAAATAATTAGACAGAAACAGCACTGAAATAGCACTCTCTTGTAAAACATACTCCAATAATCTTTATTTACAGCCTCAAATGTTTTATTTTTTTATACAGTATAGCTTGGTAGGCTTTTAAAGCCAGAAATTCTAGGATGTCTATTCTGGTAACATTCCCGGAACATTCTGGGAAATAAAACCTGTGAAGTAATATGAACAGCAGGCTTTTAAGGCTAGAAAACAACAAGTTTTGAATTTAAAACATTTCATTTTTATTCATTTGTTCGTTCGTTTGTTTGTGCAAAAACCTGTCATTAGACAGGTCCAAAGGAACTTTTTGAGAGCCAAAAACTAACATTCCCAAAATTGTAATCTGGGTAGGCTTTTAAAGCCAGAAAACAACAAAACAATAAGTTCTGAACTTAAAACACAGACGAATTGGAAGTGACCCTTCTACCTGACAACAGTCTCTTTTGTCAGGAGGGGAAGGCAAAATAACTAATTATGCCCCCTTGCTCCCTGTGTGCCACCTTTTGTGAAGTGCCACCCACAGTCTGATTAGGTGAAACAAATAAGATGTCAGCGGTGAGATGGGTTTATGGTCATACAGTGTGACAGGTCGAGTCGACCCTCCCCACCACACTCCTCTGGATTAGGTCAGCGGGGAGGCGGGGCAGGCTGAGCGTGTCACTAATAATTACGACTCCACGCAGCCGAGGGGCTCGGCACCTCTCGGCCTGTCTAAACGGGCCAGACTAATGAAAAGAGAAAAGTGAGGTGAGGCTGGAAATGAGTAATCTTTCGCATGGGCTGCGTGGGGCTCCCTGTGTCTCGCATCCCTCGAACAGCTTCAGTCAACTGCTCTCCACTTTTCATCTTTTTTCTCACCACTGTATTCTCTCATAGCTGTGTAACAGTATCCACTTGAAATAGATCTGCCCCAATTATACAAGAAACAGCCCTGACAAGAGACTCTACTGGGAGTGAAGAGAACCACAGGGTTGTGTGTGTGCTGATACTGTATATGCAACGATTTTGTGTCCTTACCAATACTGAGGAGAAACAAACAAAAAGTAGCAACACTTACCTTCATTTTTCAGTAGATTAAAAGTAGTTCAGATGTTTCTCAAGTAATTAGTAGTAGCTTTTCTAGTAACAAGCCGTATTGTGTAGTGTGCTCAAACACAGCTGAGTTGATAATATTCAAACACACACAACTAACTGCTCCTGCTCTCATATATAGAGTTGTAAAGTCTGCTTCATTCTAGTGAATCGATTTGTTCGATTGGTTCATATGAATATAAAATAAAATACATAAATACATAAAAAAAGATCGAACCAATTAATCTTTTTGAGGTATTTAAATTATAGTGTTTTTGCTCCACACATACTGACATTCTGCTGTGCCTTTGTCTGGAACTATTTTCTTTGCCAGAGCAAAAATAAAGTATGCTACTGTTCAAAACTTTTTTTGGTCAATAAGATGTATTTAAAAAAAGCTTTTGTAATATTTGATCAGGTTGACCAGTTTAACGTGTCAGCTAGGACACATTAAACTGATCAACCTGATCAAATATTACAAAGGTTTCCACAAAAACATTAAGCAACATAACTGTTTTCAACATTGATTATAATAAGAAATGTTCCCTTTCAGTCGGTCACTCTCGACGTCACGTCGGAGGACCGACGAAATTGGGATCTCGCTTTGAGGGACCAATCTACTTCGAGTGTAAACTAAACGAGCCAATGCACATTGGCATGCGATTATTGCATCCAGCTGCTGCTGATCACAGCGTGAGTATAAGTAGGCAGCAGGTCCAGCGCATATTCAGCTATTCGCTTCGGAGCCGAGCGATCACATCATTCCGCTCCTGACTACTCTACGGAGAGAAGACTGAACGAGTTCAGCACGCTCTTGGAGAGCTCTTCGTGTTGGCGGACGGCGCTTCAGCGGTGGTGGTTTCCCGTGTCGAGTGGGTTGCACACATCAGGCTGCACTACCCCCTGTTTGTGTTGCAAATGATCATCTCCCCTGTGCGCCTCAGCACGCTAAAAGAGCTTTTTCCCCTAAAAGAGCAATTTCGGGTGCGTCTTTCTAAAGACGACGTTGCGTGGCAAACTTAACGTTACGTCTTTGTAAAGACGATGTAGGTCTTGCAATAGACAACGTATCACCCGAGCGTTTCTGAATGTGGTCGTTACCTGGCGCTGGGTGATGGTCACGATCGCTGCCTCTCGTGCCTGGGCATGAAGCACGCTGAGGTGGCTTTCGTGGATGGCTCATGCTCCCATGGCGGGGGTATGACCATCTCGGAGTTGCGGACCGGACTCCGTTACCTGCAAAGGGGCGGAGTGCCCGTGCCACTGCCTAGATCTGGGGTTCCCTCTGGTGGCAGCCGGGGGCGTCCTTTTTCTGGCGGTGGGCGGACTGGTCTTACGGTCACTGTGAGGAATTCCCCTCCGGGGATGCCCAAGCCCGCCGGCACTGCGAAACCAGCGGAGCTTTCAGTAGAGCAGGCTGGACCCTTCCGGGGGGTACCACCTTTTTCTTCCGAGGCTCCCCCCGACGATCGGATGTCGATTGCAGCATCGGAGGGTGAGCCAGAGCTTTCTGGAGAGGAAGATTCGGCTGCGCTGCTCTCCTCCGGGACCGTAGCAATGCCTGGATCGGATCCAGAAATAATGGCTATGCTTTCCCGGGCCGCCGTAGGGGTAGGGCTCGAGTGAAGACTTTCACCGTGTCCCGAGCCCTCAAGGTTGCACGATTGGTTCTCGTGGTGGTCCGCGCTGGTTCTCAGTGCCCCGCCTCGGTGTCTTTCTTCCTGGAGGTGCATGAGGAGTTCAACAGGTCGTGGACGGCACCTTTTTTATTGCCGGAAACTGATTTGCTGGATCCTCTTCTCTTACCACCCTCGATGGTGGGGCAGCTAGGGGGTTACAAGGGTCCCCCCGGTGGAGCGGTCGGTTGCGATGCAGTTGTGTCCTAATACCGCCTCCAACCGGCAGGGAGAACCGTGCCTCCCCTCCCGGGTCTGTAGGTACTCGACTGGCCAGCGATGCCTATACGACCTGTGGAGAAGCTGCCTCCGCCTTACACGCTACGGCGTCATTGCAAGTGCACCAGGCCAAGGCAATGAGGGACTTGCACGAGGGTGGTCACAACCCAGAAGTTCAGAGAGAACTGGGTGGAATACCCAATTGTCGACAAAGAATTCCTCTATTTCTGGGTCCCCAGAAGGGACGGGGGGTTGATGACGATCTAGTGCGTATCACACTCACTCTCCTCTCTCGCCAGTGAGCAGCAGCTGGCGGATTGGGAGGATGAACCAACGGACTACCCACGCACCTTCTGCTCAAACGCAGGTCAGTGTTGCCCACACTCAGACCCCGCCTCGGACCGGCAAAGAGACGCCCGGGCCGGGTCACTGCGTTCTTCCTCGCTGCCCCACTGCGGGTACGCATGTAGTTCCGTTGGTGCCACTTGCGCGCCGTCTGGGAGCCTGGCTAGAGCTACCCGGCCCGTCTCGATGGATCCTTTGAACCGTCAGGCTCGGCTATGCCATTCAGTTCGCCCGGCGCCCTCCCAAGTTCGGGGGCGTCCACTTTACGTCATGGAAGCAGCATATTGCCCCTGTCTTGCGGGCTGAGGTCGCAGTCCTACTGGTGAAGGATGCTATAGAGCCGGTCCCTCCAGCCGATATAAGGTCGGGGTTTTACAGCCCTTACTTTATTGTACCCAAGAAAGGCGGTGGGTTAAGACCTATCTTGGACCTGCGCGTCGTAAACCGGGCCCTTCACAGGCTCCTGTTCAAGATGCTCACGCAAAAATGCACTTTCAGGTGTATCCGTCCCCAAGACTGGTTCGCAGCGATCGACCTGAAGGACACGTACTTTCATGTTTCGATCCTTCCGCGCCACAGGCCATTCCTGCGGTTTGCGTTCGAGGGGCGGGCATACCAGTACAAGGTCCTGCCCTTCGGCTGTCCCTGTTGCCCCGTGTCTTTGCGAAAGTTACGGAGGCAGCCCTTGTTCCTATGAGAGAACAGGGCATTCGCATTCTAAACTACCTCAACTATTGGCTCATACTCGCTCAGTCTCAGGATTAGTTGTGCGAGCACAGGGACCTGGTGCTCCGGCGCTTCAGCCTGTTGGGTCTTTGGGTCAACTGGGAAAATAGCAAACTCTCCCCGACGCAGAGGATATCTTTTCTCGGTTGTTGGACTCGGTCGAACAGACAGGCACGCCTCACGCAGGAACGTGCTCAGTCGGTGTTGAACTGCTTGAATACATTAACAAGAGCATGATGGCGGTCCCACTGAAATTGTTTCAGAGGCTCCTGGGGCATATGGTGGTCACGGCGGCAGTCACGCCACTGGGGCTACTCCATATGAGACCGCTGCAGCACTGGCTCAATGGCTGAGTCCCGAGGTTGGCGTGGCAACGCGGCACCTTCCGGGTCCAAGTGACACCGGCCTGCCGCCGAACCTTCACCCCGTGGTCAGACCTTTCGTTCCTCCGGGCAGGAGTGCCCCTGTAGCAGGTCTCCAGGCATGCTGGGTTGCACCGATGCCTCCACCACCAGCTGGGGGGGCCACGTACAACGGGCACACAGTGAGAGGGGTTTGGACGGGCCCCCATCTGCACTGGCACATCAACTGCCTCGAATTGCTGGCAGTGCACCTTGCCCTGAGCCGTCTCAAAGGGCGCTTACGAGGCAAGCATGTTCTGGTCCGCACGGACAATACAGCGGCTGTTGCGTACATCAACCGACAAGGTGTTCTGCGCTCCTGTCGCTTGTCGCAACTCGCCCGCCACATCCTCCTCTGGAGTCAGAAGCATCTGTGGTCGCTTCGTGCTGTTCACATTCCTGGGCTTCTCAACCGGGCAGCCGACGAGCTGTCACGAGCTGCGCTTCTGGGAGAATGGAGACTCCATCCCCAGAAGGTCTAGCTGATTTGGAGACGTTTCAGAGCCGCTCAGGTATACCTGTTTGCCTCTCCAGAAACCTCTCACTGCCAGTTGTTCTTCGCCCTGACCGACGGAACACTCGGCACGGACGCTCTGGCACACAGCTGGCCGCGGGGCCTTCGCAAGTATGCATTTCCCCCAGCGAGCCTTCTTGCACAGTTGCTGTGCGAGTTCAGGGAGGACGAGGAGCAGGTCTTGCTGGTGGCCTATTGGCCTTCCCGGACTTGGTTCCTTGAACTAATGCTCCTCGCGACAGCCCCCCCCTGGCCGATTCCTCTGAGAAAGGATTGACTGACTCAGAGACGGGGCACCCCTTAGCACCCGCGTCCAGACCTCTGAAAACTACATGTCCGGTCCCTGGACGGGACGCAAAGGTTCTGAGTGGCCTACCCCAAGAGGTAGTTGACACCATCACTTCAGCGAGAGCACCGTCTACGAGACACGCCTACGCTTTGAAGTGGAACCTGTTCGTTGAGTGGTGTTCTTCTCGCCGAGAAATCCCCTGAATATGCCCGATCAGAGTTGTGCTGTCCTCTTGCAGCAGGGGCTGGAGCGAAGGCTGTCTACCTCCACCCTTAAAGTTTATGTCGCCGCGACGCTGCTAACCACGACCCCGTATAAGGGAGGTCGCTGGGGAAGCATGACATGGTCGTCAGGTTCCTTAAGGGGGCGAAAAAGCTAAATCCTCCACGGCCTCCCTCTATACCCTCTTGGGACCTGACTCTGGTGCTCACGGCACAACAGCAGGCCCCGTTTGAGCCTTTACAGGCAGTGTAGCTGAAGTTCCTCTCAATGAAGACTCTATTTTGGCATTGGCCTCCATCAAGAGGGTAGTGGACCTGCATGCATTTTCGGTCAACGGTTCGTGCCTAGAGTTCGGGCCGGCTGATTCCCAGGTACCCCTGAGGCCCCGGCCCGGCTACGTGCCCAAGGTTCCCGCTAATCCCTTCAGGGATCAGGTGGTGAACCTCCAGCGCTTCGGCCCGCGTAGGAGGCAGACCAGCCCTAGCTTTGCTCTGTCCCGTCCTAGCCTTAAGGTGCTACGTAGACCGGACGCAAAGCTTTAGGACATCAGACCAGCTCTTTTTCTGTCACGGAGGCCGGCAGAAGGGCAATTCCATCTCTAAGCAGAGGATGGCCCACTAGATATTGGATGCCATCACACTGGCTTATCAGGCACAGGGTGTGCCCTGCCCACTCAGGTTGCGAGCTCACTCAACTAGAAATGTTGCATCCTCCTGGGCGCTGGCTCATAGAGCCTCTCTGACAGATATTTGTAGAGCTGTGGGCTGGGCGACCCCTAACACATTCGCTAAATTCTATAGCCTTCGTGTGGAGCCGGTATCCTCCTGTGTTCTCACCTCAAACGGGTAGAAGCACTGAGATGCCCCGGCTTCAGGTCTGCCTGCTAAAACTGCTCCAGAGAGTCCATATAGTAGACCATGTTGAGCTCCTCCATCCCCTCGGCAACCAGACATGGCGGAATGTCCGGCGCCAGGCCCTCACTCTATGAATCCTTGAGAACAGGTAGAGGGCTGGGTTCCATATGTAGAAACCTAAGTGGATCCCATATGTATAAAGTCCACGGTATAGCCTCGAGCCCGTGTTTCCCCTGCAGACTTCTGCCATTCCAAGAGGGTTACAATCACCTCCATTTCTCCAAGCATTGTATTTGCTTCCGAAACCTCCTTCGGTAAGGTTGGAGCTTCCGTAACGTCCCTTTTCCAAGTAGAACGGGTACGTTTTCCTTGTGTTATCCAGTCTTACTCATTGGGTTGTGCCATTGCAGCAGTAGCTGGTCCTCCTGTGAAGAAGCCCTGGCCTACGCCAAAAAATAGGGCGCAGGTGGCTTCCACAGGACACTGGATGGGGCAGTAGCTGTGGCCCTTTGGTATGATCCTAATTTCGTCGGTCCTCCGACGTGACGTCAAGAGTGACCGACTGAAAGGGAACGTCTCGGTTACGTATTTAACCCTCGTTCCCTGAAGGAGGGAATGGAGACGTCACGTTCCGTCGCCACGGCTGCTGTACCACCATTGAGCGGCCGGGTCATCGGCTCGGCTCTTCAGCGAAAACCTGGTATGCGTTGCACTTGCTACCTTTTTATGCTCACGCTGTGATCTGCAGCAGCTGGATGCAATAATCACATCACAATTTGCATTGGCTCGTTTAGTTTACATTCGAATTAGATTGGTCCCTCTAAGCGAGATCCCCAATTTCGTCGGTCATCCAACGTGACGTCTCCATTCCCTCCTTCAAGGAACGAGGGTTACATACTTAACCGAGACGTTCTTTTCACCAATCACATATTAAAATTATTTCTGAAGTATCATGTGAAACTGAAGACTGGAGTAATGGCTGCTGAAAATTCAGCTTTGCCATCACGGAATAAATTATATTTAAAAATATCTTCACGAGAAAAGAGTTATTGAGTTACTGATTTCACTGTATTTTTGATCAATTAAACGCAGCCTTGTTGAGCACAAGATACGTCTTTTAAAAGCAATCTTTATAAAAATTGTACCAACCCCAAACATTTGAACAGTAGTGTAACTAACTAGCAATCTTGTGTTGCTATTCCAACAGCTTGCGTAATAGTGCTTTAAAGATTACATGGTATGTGAACACGAGAGGTGTGACAAGACTGTAAGCAAAGCACAAGTGATACCCACTTCTTCCTTAGCTAAAAAAAAAGTGATTACTGTAACATTATTGAAACAAATAAGGTGGGAACTCGCACATATCATGTAAAACAGCTTTTATCATGCATCTCATGAGTGTTCTACATCAGGCAGAATGTATGTGCGCACAGATTTTGTTTGTGTGAAAACATATTTATGCTTATAGCATGTGGAGCTGTGTACTGTGGAAGCACTGCTGTGCGGTGGCTTACATCTCGGATCCCAGTGGCGATTCGCAGCAAGGTCTGAAATTAAACACTAATCTCCCTTACACATTCACAATAAATTATATAGTGCTGAGTTATGCTCCAATTTTGCATGCATTACATCTCTTCTTTATGCACAGTAGGGTTGGAGGATGATGAAATCAGTTCCATGTGCAGGAAAGAGGAAGGTCAGTGGAGGCGATGTGTTGCTCAATGACCAGGGTCTCTAACAGCGGGTCTGCAGTGGTACAGCAGGAGGTCCACCAATTATTGCTTGATCTGAAACTAATGTTAGACTTAAAAATAAAAAAATAAAAAGTTTAAGAGAGCTAAATGTTAATGCTGTACGACGCCTTTTTTGTTAACATAAGTTAACTACATTAGTCTAGATGAATATGCAATGAAAAATAATTCTAATTCATTTATTATTCTTAGTTAAATGTTAATTTCAACATTTCAATAAAATTAAAATATGTATCTGTTTAATATTATTTAATGGACCTAAGCTAACATGAACAGTTGTATTTTTTATTAACTAATATTATCAGATTAATAAATACTATACAAATGTATTGCTCAGTTTTAGTTAATGTTAGTTATGCATTAGTGTTAACAAATGTGACCTTATAAATGTTACCTGTTTCATTGTCCCTCCCACATTAAAGTGTATAAATATCGATCATTATTAAAGTGTATCGATAAGTATCATGAACTAATAAGGAAAAATACTAATTTCTACATTTTCTAATACATTTTACATTCCAAGTTGGATAAATCAACACGAATGTATTATGAATTAACACAAATTGACAATGAACTATAGTATATTTAAATGAACATGAACTTAGACTAATAAATGTAAAAATGTTAATTGTTAGTTCATAATACTTAATGTTAATTAAGTAATTCTGTTCAATTTAAACTTACTGTAATGTGTGCCTAGATTAAAAATATACTAGATAAATGATATATAATAAATATTTAAAAATGTATTAAAAGGATATGGCTGTGCATTTTAAAGATTATTTTAATGGATTTGTAATGCATTAAAATAATAGTAAAATTCATAAAAAATATATGGAAATACATTAATATGGTACTAGATGCATGTTATTAGGCCAGGCTTAAAACACAACTCCCAGTTTTATGTAATACCATACAGGGGGTCCTTGGCCTGTAAAAAATTGAAGATTGAAAAAAATCCCCTCTGAAACATTTCAAAGCTTGCAGCCCCTCGAGGGTGATATTTGCGACAGGATTTCATGCAGTTCCTGCAATGTGTCTTCTCAGTTTGCCTAATTTTTGACTGAAGGGTCATCTGGGGCTTGACTTTTCCTGTCCACGTCTGTGAGCACCCGTCTGTAAGCTCAAATGCTGGAATGACGAAGACCCGCAAGCCATTGAGGGTATTTGTGTGCTGGTTTGCCCATGGTTGTACAGATTAAAGCTAATGGTAGTCAGAGCAAATCCTGTGCCTTGCTGAGGAACCCAGCGCTGGGTCTCTGTGTGTCAGTGATAAGGCAAAGGACATGTGGTATGGAAAAAAAAGAGAACAAAAAGAAAAAAAGATTGTTCTGTTCTCCTCTAAGTGTAAGACAAAAACAGGGTTCTTCAAAGCCATTATAATGTCTCTCTCCAGACTGACGCGGCTGAAAAAAGAGAGTGAGTATGGGATTTTCATATTTCAGACTTGATGGTGGAACGAGGGGGAGCTCAGTCAGAACGAAGATGAAAGGAATAAGAGAGAGGAGCTGAGATGAAAGCGCTGATAGGGGCCTGTGGCCCTTATATTCATTGTGATGCCACACTTTTTAATGTGTGTATGCATGTAAGGGTTGGTTTGAGGAGTGGGGGTCCAGTTAAACAGATGTGTGAACACAAAACAAGGGGAATGGAGAGAGAACTGGAAGTTTGTTTGTGTGTGTGTGTGTGTGCTTCTGAGAACATATTGAATTGTGTTTTGCATCCGTGTGTCACAGAAACTCATCTAATTGCAAGACACTCAAACGGTAGGATGATCGAACCTGTCACCTTATCCCTCTTTCTATTTTTTCCACCTCCCTGTAGTCTGTTTCACCTCATTCTCTTCTGATGCCGCAGCACTTCGAATTAACATATCTCTGTGACGACTTGTGAACCGCAAGAGAAAATGCCCTTGAGATCTACTATCAAACATAACCATGACTTTCCTATTTCAGTGGATAAACTTTATGTGGAAGAAAAATAGTTTTTTTATATTTTCTGCAGAAATTGTGTGTGCCCAAATGTTAATGAAAGTATATGCCTTAGAAACCACTACTATTAGTTGTACCAAACCTAACCAACTACAGGGATGCTAATGGGTCAGAGGATATTCGGAACATAGCCCAGATGTTTATGGATGCTTATGGGACCATCCTTTGATGAAGTACTGAAATAGGGTATATTTTATAGTAAATGTTAACAATGTCACACCTAGTCAGTGATGATAGCCTTGTGGGCAGCACTCCGACTCACAGTGCGGTTGTGCTTCAGAGTAGTGTCGCTTTTGGTAAGTTAATTAAACCTGAAATAAACCAAAATATTAGATGAAAAACTTAAAAAGTAGAAATGTTGCCTTGTTGCCTTACCTAGAAATGTTATCTGAATGAGGTAAAAAAAAAAGACAAAAATAAATCTTTAAAAAAAGGTTACACCTGCTTTTAATATTATAATTTATAATATTATTTATCCAATATTATACACTTTTATAGTGTAGCATTATATACAGTACGTTGTGCTTTTAACTGTTTAGAATTTAGGCAGGCTTTTAAAATGATGCTTTGACATAAATAAAGAGTGGATTGTTCAAAAGTTTGCATGTTTTGCAAAAAAAAACTACACATGCTATGGGGTGTTGACACAACAGAAGGCTTGAGGTAGTAATTGAAATGAATTTCATTTTTTTTTTTTGGGGGGCAGAAACATTACAAAATCTGTGATTTCCGATCAAATTGCAAGCTTTAAATGATTTTATTTTAAATATTTTTATTTTGACTGGCTGAAACACAGTGTGAAACATAAGGCAATGAAAAAAATTAAATAATAATTAATAAATAATAATAATAAAAACTTCCGGGGCTCTACTAAACACATTTGGGGCTTAAGCCTTGGAAGCCCTCCTGTAGCTGCCCATGCCAATTCTGTATATGAATTTAATAAAGAAACATAAGATTCTAATAAAACATACTGATGATGTCAAATTGTGCACATCTGTGTGCTGTTGCAGTATCTATAGTGATACAGTGCAGTAAAAAGTGCTGTTAGTTAAACTGCTTGTAAAGACAACAGGGCATTATAAAAGGAAAAAAAAAGTGAATTACAGTTCATTCCAAAGCTACAGTACATGCAAGAAAGGTTACAGAGTGATCAGTGGTCGGCTTCAAAGATCAGCACAAATGCTTTTTCTCAGTTAATTAATGTGGTTCCTTTAGTAAGCTTAAGACATCAGGGAGCTTGACATTAATTACAAATCTACACCTTTTACTTAAAAAAACGCACACAGATAAAGAAACATTTCTGGAAAATCTTCTTGGATTTAAAAGATGTTTTAAAAAGTCTATATTTGTGAAAAAGGAGTATTTTAACATTCAACGGTATCATTTTTTGTGGTAATCTACATTATGCCACAAGTCCAGTCAACTGACTTTGAACTGAGAATGTTCCTTTAAAATTAATATGAACTGCAAACGTCCAACCCAATGAAATAGCTCACATGTAATCCTCATGGCCATTAATTCTCTCTGTATAAGATATACAGAAAGACACAGCAAAGAAATTAATGTGAAAATTATATTTATTTAAGGGGGATATATAAAACAAAAAGTCAAGAAGCATCAGAGGAGAGAGGCAGAGGTCTTTGTGAGGCATATGAAAGTGACTCATCAAAGAGAACGACTCTAGCTATGCCATTCCAGCTACGTCCCTTCTCTCCCCGTTCCCTTCTCTCTTGTTTTAGAGATTGGGCGTATTTGTACAACCAGCTCTCTGCAAAACATCAAACAGGGCTGCAAGACAAAGGATAATAGGGATGTTTCAAGTGGTTGGGGGAATGCATGTAAGCACACAGCACAATTGTGCGTACACGTTTGCGTCTCTGTTTGATTCTGGTGCCGTAGCCTATTCCACAGCATGTAATCAGCTCCATCTAAACAATTTCAGCCTAAAAAGACACCGAACTCGGTTCAGTGGTCTGATGCAAGCGCATTAATAAACTGATCTCTCACCATAATGAGCGCATTTCAAAAAGAAACATAGATTGCAATTAGAACAGAAATGGACCCAGATACAAGGGAGCAATTAGGCTGTCTTATTATAATCATCATCATTATAACCAGTTCATGTAAATTCACTGATTTTTGTTAAATACAATTCCATGCAAATGTCAACCTTTCCATTGGATAATGAAGTGTTTACCCAAGGAATGTAACCTTGTTTAGGTCTCAATTGTACTGTATTAATGTTTTCTAATAAAACTTTTAAAGGAAATTTTATTGTTCATGCCCCACACAAGGTGTGCAACGATAATAAAACAAGCCATGTTTGACAGTTTCAAAAATAGGGATTCACATTTTTACTTTATCTTCTCAATAAGGATCTCGCATGGTCATGTTAATACACCATCTACTTGGCTGTTTTCACAGGACACATTCTTGCATTTAAAAATATCAATAGCAAACAAAACGACACAACGTTTAAAATCAGAACAGATGTTAAAACACTAGACATTGTATATTTGCCAATTTTTTAAATGGTTAGAAAGAAAAATTGGGAATTGTATATTAAACAACTGAGAATCACACACTACCAGATTTATGCAGAAACTTGAGCCTCGTTGATAGATGTATGACAAATGAAAACAATATGTGTTCTAAAAACACCTCAAAATATCAAACATGTTCAATATACTTAGAGCTGTGTAATGTATATAGTCAAGGACATCTATCTGGCACATATGAACCTTAAATAAAAGCATTTCCAGTGTGAACAGCCACTTAGGCTTTTACAACTAATCATGCCCATATTTATAATCACAAACAAAGTCTGTTCTATGGACAGCCAAACTTTCATTCTGCAGGTATTGTTGTTATTGGATTATGGAAATCACAGAGTACATACAAGCAATATGTGTTCATTTTTGTCCATACCGCAAGTTAATCTCTCTAAAATGAGAAAGCAAATCTGCAGCAAGCTCTGCAGGGGTTTAGAAAAAAGCATACAAATGGTTTGCTATAATTAGTACTTTCTCTCAGAAGCTCCATTTCATATTGTGACTGCAAATGTCACATACGTAACACTGGAATTGGTCTTAGAGCTTTCACAAACAGTCTGTAGCAAAAACATGACAAAATATTGCTGGGTAATTAAAGGTGCAATAGGTAATTGTTTTCAGAAACATTTTTTGTTATGCTGGTTGAAAGTCTCATCACATCCCGATAGCAATCATTAAGTTAAGTGGTCTTAATGTATTTAGCTGTATTTATATATTCTGTGGAAGGCATAGGACCAAGAAATGTTTGTCCAATCAAAATGCTCGGTCCGAGCGTTTTAATTGGCTTTCCTATCTGCCTGTCAAGTTATGTATTAGTATACCTGCGCACCCCGTTCGAGCAGACAGGATACGTCATCAGTGCGTTCACGCACGCTGTGCAGACAGAGCGAGAATGGCAGACAAACATCAACAACCCGATCTTCCTTCCTGGTATTGTAGTACTTTTAAAGTTTTCTCACTGGTGAATGACACATGATGTAGCCCAGCGGTTCCCAATTCCAGTCCTCGCGCCCACCCGATCTGCATATTTTGCATGTCTCACTTAGTTAACACACCCAATTCAGATAACCAGTTCCTTAGAAGTGAGCTACGTGCATCAACTGTGTTCCGATCGATATGATCCCTACACAGTGTTCATTGCTCCCTTCTCCTTGAGCAGGGGAAATCCGTTGAAGTTTACTTCACTTCGGAACATTCATTCATGGATTTGCGCTGCGCTGCGCGTCTTCACACACAGACAAAACTTACTAGAGAAGTTTGACATAATATGTCTGTAAATAAATACTATTTAAATTTACGTCTCGCGGACTGGAATTGGAACCGCTGATGTAGCCTATTGTAGTAACATTGTCTCTGGTATTCTGATCTGTGAGCGTATATGTGTTCAGGAGGCATGGCTTTGGATGGCGATTGCAGGAAGGGAGGGACATTCGCTTTCAGTGCTATCAGGCTGAAGTTAGCATTTTCCAAGATCTCCTACTGCACCTTTAATGACATCAATTGATGTTTGCTCAACATGTTGAGGATAGAAAACCCTGACAGCAACTGACGCGGTTTCCCTCAACTTTCTTTCTTCCTTTTCTCGTTTCCCTTTTCTGAAGATTACCCCTCCCCTTTCCTGCTCCCACTTTTCGATTTTTCAATCTTTTGTCCAAAAAACAGCTTCTGACCCCTTAAGAATTTGAAGGAAAACCAGAAAGTGCAGATATGATTTGCGTATAATTTCAACTTTCCCTTGACTCCTTCTATCTCTGTATTTTTCTCCTTTTGTCATATATAATCTTTGGCGCACAAAACACTCACACACATCTACCATTACACACAGACACACTTTAAAAAGAAAGTGAGCACTTAAAATTATCTCTCTGCCCTGCTGGTCTCTATATCTATCCTTTTCTCACTCTTGAATCTCTTTTCTTCTTTCAACACAAAGCATATCATACGCTCACGCACAAACTCACCTTGCTGAACGAAGGAGCCGTAGACAAACCACATGGAGTTGTAGAGGGTTGTGGAGGAGACAGAGCCCATCGGCAGTCTGGGAGGGTTCAACCAGTTGAGGAGATACACCAGAGTGCCCACCAGCAGCACTGTGCCGCCTATACAAGCCCACAGAGACAGGTCGAAAGGGGCCAGGCATGCAAACATATCCACCGTCCTCTCCGCCTTCCTCAGCAACACACCGACGGAGTAGTCCATGTAGCGAGTGGTGAAGTCTACCACGCTCTCCCGCTCAGGAGTGATGGTCAGGGCTGACAGACCTACATCTGCTCTCTGCCCAAAAAAACAAAAAAAAACACACACAGAGAACAGACATTTAAAGCCAGATCACACAAAGAACAGATTTATATGTGTATCTCACTAATAGCATAATCCAAGAAAAATACTGGAGGATGTTGCCTTTAATATTTAATATCGCCTCTGATTTAAATTTCAGTAGCAAAAATGGTGTTAGTTTGATTCATTTGATTCACTAAATCAGTTAAAACTGGCTCTATCACTGAAACATGAAGTCCCTGTGTGTAAAAATGTGTTGTAAACTATACATATTTTGTTTAATTGAATAAATGTTTTTATTATTATAATAAGTTGCAAACTTTATCATAAAGTGTTATTAATTTAGATTATATTATATTTATTATTATGTACTGGTAAATATTGCTCCAGTAGCTTATATAGTAAAGCATGGCTCTTGCAACATCAAGGTCATGGGTTCAACTCCTGGGCTCAAGGAATAAATTGATAAAAAAGTATGCCTTGAACCAATTCAAATTATTTCAGATAAAAAAAAAAATGATTTGGAAAGATTAAAAATATCATTACTCCTTGTGTTTATATGGAGAAACAGTATAAAAAGCATTTATCTTTAATACTTGGATACAAAAAAATCTATTTCCATTTGCTATCTCATCTTCAAAAAGAAATCAGCTTAATGATAAATGATCATTTCCATTATGTTCAATCAGTAAACGTGCAAATATGCAGCACTTCTCATTGTCAGCAATCACAATGTTAATAAAATAAAAAATATCCACATCTTTCTCTAATGAATACTGAGGCAAAACTGTCTGCTGCCAAAAACAAAATTGCTTCTACAGCGTTTAAATGCTAAACAACTTCTAATGTGTGTTTTCTTTCTTTTTTGGCACTTCTGGAAATTATTGTGACTAGGTGCACACCGCAGCGGTGAGATTAGATGAGACCTCTGCAGCCTGAGAGAGCTCCTGTCAAGAGACATTACCATCGGCAGAACAAAGGCATGTCATTATCATAGCACGAGAGCCAGTGTCACCTGTCTGACTCCCATTAACCTCCCTGACCACCTTCAGAGATCACGGACCCCCACAGGACCTCTGTGTTTGAGCAGGGTTAGAGGAGCATCCGGCGCCCGGATACCTTCACAAATGTTAATCCACATAACAAGTGCCTCTCTGATTGTCTCGACCTAGAAACTTGGTAGTATAAGACGGCCTGCTTTATAAAAAAGGGCCCGACAAACTTTCAGAATAGAGAGAATAATGAGAACTGGATAGACTGACTTTATGTAAGTGGTACACCTACAAAGATACTGAACTAGCTTAAGTTTAATTTTACATTTAAAGTTAAAGTATAATTTTAAATTTAAGGGGTCATATGATAAGAATCAAATGTGATATTTTAAGATAAAATAGTTATATAGTATTAATCTGACACTATTAACCCTCAAAACAAAAAGAGCATTTATTGAACTAAGCTTTAAAAATATTTAGTTTAGTTTTTTTTCAGTTTAGTAATAGTAGTTCAGAAGTTAATTCAACAGCAAACAATACAAAACACATTTCAAACTGCCCTTAAGAGGTGCTGAATGAAAACATTTTATTGTTTTGTAATGCAGAGTAGAGACCTGCGCGGCACGGATTTTTCAGTCCCACTCCCGCAAGATTCTGTCCCGCTCCCGCATAAAAATATCTTATCTGGTCCCGCTCCCGCCCGCGACATTCATGTTTTGTCCCGCTCCCGCCTGCTTAAAAGTAATCTATATAGATATTTTCAGCACATCAAAGAAATTTACATCAAATGGTTCTGTAACATCTCCTAAAATCCACAACATCCCAGCACTCCTGATAAAATATTTGTTATTTAGGCTAAGCATCAACATTCACAAACCATTTTTAATAGAAAAGCAAGCATGGGCTGCTGTGTGTATGGTTTGGCATGGCACAATGCGAGAAGCGCTTCCTTTATTATCACTAAAAGCTGACATCTCAGTTCATCGCGATCTCATAAAGCTCTGATATAACACAATGAACATATGCACAATTAATCTTTCACAATGTCTACACTTCGTGTGTTAAAATGAGAGGATTCTTGAGCACGCAAGTTCAGCCCTGCGGTGAGTAGATTCTAACTTAATCACCTCTGATTGGCCATTGCGTTCCAGAAATCAACAGCTGAGTCTGTGATTGGCTACATTGCGCAACCCTTTAATCACGTGTTATAAATAGAAACTCTGCCTAGCTTGCACGTGTTAATCATTTTAATGTTATTAGTTGCTCTTTTTTGCTTTTGTGCAACATAAATAACAATTTATATGTTTTAGACATTTTATGTCTAGGCATTTCTATTTGAGGGAAGTCCCCGCAAAATCATTTTTTCGCCTACCGCATTCCACACACACACGAGTTTCTTCCCGCCCGCACCCGCCCATCAAGAGTTGTCCCGCGCCACACCCTGTTGCAGGTCTCTAATGCAAAGCTATCATTTGAGGAGGAAATAGAAATAAAATCAATAATACCTGTGATATTTATCCAATGTTAACTGCATTATGATTATGATTAAATGAAATGAAAGCTATGTATTGATGACTCTTTGTTTTTGTGATAGGCCTACTTGGTGATTTTGTCTTTTGCAAAATATGCTGTAATATTTAAAAAACTGACCTTTTGTAGAGTTGTTGGGAGAGTACTAAGATATTTAATAAATTCACCACTTAATTGTGAAAATAGTTAGTAAAAAAAAAGTAAATTACTGGCTTTATAAAACATCTAAGTGCAATTTGAAACAGTTCAACAATTTTAACAAATGGGCTGATTTATTTATTTTTTTACATGAGCTTAGCTGACAGGATGACAGCCAGCAATGGCTTCAAACACATATTGATGATTTTGTAAATCGATCAAAAAATGACTCATCTCCTGAAATTGTGTAAGAAGAAAAACAATCATGTACATCAAGTAAGCACTAGTTTCTGAGAGTTTAGTTTACTACTTTATTAATCCCAACAAAGGGCAATTACAGATGTTATTTTACGCCACCACACACACACACACAATTAACTCACAGCTGACTAAATCTGCTAATTTCATGGTCTGCCAAGTAAAAAGTGCTTAGAAAAGCAGAAATGGTTATGTATGCAGCGAAAATAATCTACTGTATGGGTATACAGATTGATAATGATATTCCAAGAAAAGCTCAGCACAAAAGAATATTGTTTTGTGTGAGCATCTACACAAGTGTTTAGGTGTAAATAAGGCACTATATATAAAAATTGTCTAACGTTCAAAAGTGTGTAAGATTATTTAATGCTTTTAAAATAAGTCTCTCTTGCTCACCCAGACTGCATTTATTTGTTTTCATTTGTTTGAATACATTTTAAAATATAATGTATTCCTTCGATGATAAAGCCGGATTTTCAGCAGCCTTGAACTTTTTTCGTAACAATGTAAGTCTTCACTGTCACTTCAGTCATCAATTTAATGCATATTTGCTGAAGAAAAATATGAATTTCTTAAAAATAAAAACAACAACAACTCTTATTAACCTCAAACATTTGTAGTATAAAGAAACATTTTTTTTCTCCTGTATGCCCTGGCCTGTTGTATCATGTCATAACAACTTTCTTTTTTTTAAACACGATTAGAACACAAAAAGCTAATGAAAAATCAAAAACTCTTTTGCTTAAATACCGAATTGCAATAAAACATCAAAGGTCTCGTGTATCATGAAAGCACACAGATGTGAAGTTGCTGAAAAAACAATGTGTCAACAGAGACCGCCGTAACAATGGGATTAGTGCTTCTTAATATTTTCCTTGCATTTTGGTCTATCTCTCTGGAAATGAAGATAAGCAGTAGTACACTGTGGCTCATGTTTCTGTTCCTCTGACCGAACAGTGGTGAGGAATATTCTCAGTGCAGGAAGCAGTAGGGATGGAGGTGTGTCGCAGAACTGAAAAAGCTGTGGAATGGAAAACAGTGGGAGGTTTGGAGTAATGGCCCTGAAAATGTGTATCTGACCTCTCACTGCTGTGAGATTTGCCTTTTGTTTATCTGTCAGCGGACAACATTTCAGTATGAGCTTTTCCCTCATTCACATGTAAGAAATCTGCGCTCTTCTTTATCAAAGTAGTGCAGACTGTTTGGGAATACCAGGGAAATTATCAAGCCCAGGATAGTTTGAGAAAGCCAATGGAAAGCACATAAGTATGCAGCATTCAGCCAGACTGTATTATGTTAGGCAAATCAAAGGCACTGCTGACTGTGCTAAAATAATTCTGCATCATTGAAATGGTTTGAAATGGTCCTTTCAGCTTTAAACAAGTATTACCACTTAAAATATTGTCTTTTGCCTATATAATATGTTGACACCGTTTTTAATCCACTAAAAAGTACGTTTGTCTAATGAGATTGTAAGAGTATATGCTAGATTTTTTGCACTTGCTAATTAATTATAGATATGGCTAAAATAGACAACTCATTATTATAAGGGGTGTTCACATAGTTTTGACCATGTAGTGTATATATACACATTAAAAACTGAATTTTGAAGTCAGACAGACAGACAGACAGACATGTAATGAATACATTTTTCTTCTGTCATTCCAATTCAACTTCCTAAGGGCGAAGCTAAATTCAGTTTAAATTCACGGCCCCCAATTCTAGATTTTGCACATCCCAGATAAACATCATGTCTTACCTTAAAAACCAGTTCTCCAATAAGGCCATTCCAGGTCCCATCAGCCTGCTGGTTGCCATATTTGTGATCAGGGGCCACGTAGATCTCATACTTGAAGCCAAGGTAGTTGGCCAAAGCATCCAGTACATCGATTGAGAACCCCTGGTACTTCTTAGGTTTCCCAAGCACATTTTCTGAGACCATCACAAATGGCTCTTCCTGGAAAGAGCAATAACAGATAAATCATAATGTCAGCTTATAAAGGGACTGAATCATCAAGTTAAAAGCAACAAAAACAGTTGCAGAGTATTAAGACACACATACAAAAACAGTCCAATGGTAATGCCTACAGACACTGAGGTAAGTGAGGGCACCGGTTTTAGAGTCAGCAGGGTATCATAAATAGTCTACTAAAAAACACAGAGGGTGGCAGATCTGTTCCTGGAGCTGACACAAGTGTTTACCTGAAGCAGATGCATAAGCTCCTACAGCAGCTTAGCTAATGCTCATAATTTGATTTGATTTTCAGCAGGAAGCAATGTTGCTGTATATGGGCTGAAGCTTAATGTCACTTGGCTTTAACCTCCTCTTATGAGCTGAAATTATTTGGAGAAAAAAAGTCAGACGGGAATTAGTGCCACGTCATATCCAATCAAGAGTAATGTGACGAAAGTAAATATGTATAGCTCTGCTTTCAGGGTAGATGAGTGACTCTTTACAGGGAATACAGGAGGATCTGGGCTGACCTCACAACTCACAACTCCAGCCAGAGAGGACCTAAAGGAACCCCAGAAAATGATATACAGTATATGACACAGGAGTCCTTTTAAAAAAAGAACTAAATAAATAAAAAAAATCAAATTAACAAATAATCTTTGTGATACTATTAACTTATCAAGACCCCCCCCCCCCCCATACAACTACATTTTATTTATATAAAAACCTTTAAGATGAAAGCTTAATTTTATTAATATTTTTGTAAAAATGAGATGACAGTGTTCTCTTGACAAACAGAAGGAATTATCTGTTCACAAACAGAAGAACAACGCATCGAAAAGTGTAGATGCATATTTTCAAATTGAACATTGTCAAGACTACATCAATTTTCTTAAAAATATCATATTTATTTTTCTGTCTTTTCCCTCGTTTTAATAAATTTGTATATATTTAATATATAAAATCTACACATTATTTATATGATAATGCTATGATAATGATAATTTCAATTTTGATCAATTGAAATGGTACATTTGGGCAAAGAACATTCTAGTGATGATCTCTGATTCATTTCAAAGAGGAAACTGTCTCACTGTCACACCAGGACAAGATCGGTTGTAACAACACTGACATGCTAAATCATTAGCATTCCAACATTATCATACTAAAAGTAGTGAAAGTAGAGTTTCCCCAGACATTTACATGGTTCACGTCTAACACTTCAGTTCAGTTCATAAGTTCTTGGAATGAAAATTAAGGCATGAATACTCTGAAATAATAACAAAAAGGCCAAATTCAATAGGAAAGGGGTCCGAACAAACCATTCTCTCTCAATTCTATATAAAGATTCACATTTATCAAAACATTACTTAACTTGATGGTGCTTGTCAGTCATACATTATTCATAGTAGGTTTTGACAGACTCATAAGATCCCTAATGCTCAATTAGGGATTTAAGGTTTTACTGTGCTCACATCAAAGAAATTAAGTCTTCACGAAAAGGATTTTAAATGAAAAATATATACCCGGATTCACACTCATCATACAAGCATTAGCTCTGCCTATGGCTGAAGAAACTGTTCTTCTGAAGCAGCGAGACTGCCATTCGAATTGATTAGTCGTTCTCCACTGATAAAGACAAGCGGAGTCTCCTTGGATCTCCAAAACCAGCTTGGCAGACTATTGTGGAGGTGGATATGATGCGATTTGGATTTAGTCTGAGCCTTGGGCCTACTGGTGTTTCATAAAAGGTCTACAAACATTGTAATACACTGCCAAACTGGCTCTGGAGAGTTTCTGAAGGTCACACAGAGAAAATGCTTATTTTTATAAGGAGGAGGTTTAGAGAGGACTCTGTGTGAGCAGTGGAAACGTCCTCAGTAATGCTGACAATTCTGCATGTTACACAGAATTGTGAAAAGACTCAATGACAAGCAAGTTCCCAAAACAATGGAAGCATGGCAGAGACATAAGTACATTTGCACTATTCTCTCACAACCCTATCAGTTGAACTTCTGGGAGGGTAGAATTAATATATTTTGAGGGACTTTCTAAAAATCGTGAGGCTCCTAAAAGATGGACTATTCAAGATCAACTCGAGGGACACAACACTCAGTTGTGAAGAGTGGTGCAACGGATCACAAAATCTGGGTGCGCATGCATACACTCTTAAAAATAAAGGTGCTTCAAACGGTTCTTCACAGTGATGCCATAGAAGAACCATTTTGGTTCCACAAAGAACCATTCAGTCAAAGGTTCTTTAAAGAACCATCTCTTTCTTACCTTTTTATAATCTGAAGAACCTTCCTTCGCCCCAAAGAACCTTTTATAAAACAGAAAGGTTCTTCAGATGTTAAAGGTTCTTTATGGAACCATTTAGACAAAAAGGTTCTTCTACGGCATCGTGAAGCACCTTTATTTTTAAGATGTATATGGATTTTGAGTCACGCAACAAAATAATTATTTTAAGTACTTCTATACCATAGCAAAAACTACTAGCTTAACTAATAAAGTTAGTAATAAAACAAGAACAATTACACAAATTACAAGCATAGATGAAAACAACAAATCAAAGTTACAAATATCAGAATTTAGGAGCAGAAATGTAATATTTAAGTTTACCACTGCACAAGTTAAATACAGATTAATCTTTGTTAGAGCTGTGGTGTTATTTGATTAGCAGACAGAAACTATTGGCTGCTGTCACTTTAAAGGGGTCATATGATGAGATTTCAATTTTTCCTTTCTCTTTGGAGTGTTACAAGCTCTTGGTGCATAAAGAAGATCTTAAAATTTGCAAAGACTAAAGTCTCAAAAAAGAGATATTCTTTATAAAAGTTAAAGAGTCAGCCACGCCTACCTAAAACTGCTTGTTCTAACACGCACCCACATGTCTACTTCACTGTGTGGGAAGATTTGCATAACCCCGCCCAAATGTTCACACAAGAAAGAAGGCGTAACTTGTATTCTCACTGTAGTATTGTTGACGCGGCAGCCATGTCGTGAAGACGCTGTGTGCTTCGTTGTAAAAGCGAACCTTTGTTTTTGTCTTCCAAAAGAGGACGATATCCGATTCGTCATGCCTAGAGCTGATCTGTGTTGGTCGCTGAGGGAATACATTAACTTTCACCGTGGACAAAGCGGAGTTTCAGCCCGGGGTCGTCACATGTGGTTGCCGCTCTTTCGTCGAATCCACCGGCCGCGCCGTTCTCAACCCCGCCGCCTCAGCTCACTCTATCCCGTCCTCAGCTCACGCTAAGCTGGGGCTTCCCCTCACTCTAGGCCGCTGTGTTTTTTGTTGTGAAAGCGAAACTCCTTTGTTTGGTCTTCCAAAAACGGACACAATGTCCATGTGTGCAACAGATTTATGAGACTGTTACTGATCCTGGGAGAGTACTTAGACTAAATGGCCTGCATTCTGACTCACAGTACTGTAATTACGGTTTCATTTAAAGTATTGTGCCACGATGATTCAAAACGCGAGTTTTCGGCAGTAGAGTCACTTGTGTGTTTGTCATTTCTCGATCACAAACGCAGACAGATTTTATACTCAGTCATTAATTATGTCCCCACTGGATGCAACAAATGCCTCGTTTGTAATGTGTTTTAATGTTTTTAAATCATCGCTCCAGCCTGACAGGGCATCAACACAGTATGATAGGGGCGTAACATTTCATTCACACGCTTGAGACATTCGGCCAATCACAACGCACTGGATAGCTAACCAATCACAGCACACCTCGCTTTTTCAGACCGATGAGCTTTGTAAAAATCTACGCATTTCAAAAAGGCAGGCATAGAGGAGAAACAATAATGTACAGTATGTGGAAAATAATGTGTTTTTTTTTTACTTTAAACCGCATAAACCCATTTCATTACACCAAATACACAAAATAATGTTCTTTTTAGCAGCATCATATGACCCCTTTAAAACCAAATGCACGGCCCGCCTAATACACTGACACACATCCGGTTTCTTTCTCACCTGTTTACGTTCACTTAAGAAATAACCGACTGCGTTTACTACAATACTTGCCAAAGCAGGTATTTTAACATAACTTTGTGTGTATGTAAAAAAAGGAATCACTCTTTGTCTGAATTGCGCCTCTCTCTCTCTCTCTGCGTGTGCGCGCTTCGGTTGCACGCGGCAGCGGCTGAGTGCACAGAAAAAAGCATGCGAGTTAAAACTGCTTGAATGTGTAAACTGGCAAGACAAAACATGTGCAAATTATAAACTTTCACTCTATGATGGTTAAACTTAACAGTTAATCCGCGAATCACATGCATGCTGAACCGTGGGTTCTGGTCCTTACAGATAACGGATCATCTATGATCCGTTGCACCCCTAGTTCTGAAGAGTAATGAAAGAAACTGAAAACTCAAAATTACAAAGGGAAGAAGTCTTCAGAACCAGATTAAAGTATCACAGTGGGCACATATGGTTCATCTAACTGTTTGATCAAAACCAAAAAGACCAAAGGTAGCCCCATGTCTTGTTTTTCTTAACACACACTCTCAAAATATACCTCCCAATAGCCATATTCATTCAACATATCACAATCGTTTATTCAACCTTTTTCAGACTCAATATTTTACTCTCATATTCAAACTCTTAACATCTTAAACACTACAAAGAATCAGCCTATTCTGGGTGGAACATTCCAAACAGAACCTGAAGAGAATGACAAAAAAAAGTAATAAATTAAAATTAATCAAATTAAACTCTGTCATTTCAAACTTGTATGATGTTATCTTTCACAAAAAGAGGAATTCTAAAGAAATTAAATGCTCCTTTTTCCCCTATAGAACTACTTACATTTCAATTTTGAAAACAGGTCCTTACAAAAAAAATATTCCCTTATCAATGAATAAAGGCTTATATATTTTAGTCTAAATGCAAAATAAAGAAATAAAAAATAAATCACAGACCGGTTGGAACAGAAACGGAGCAAAAGCTGACTTTTTTTAACATCCCTTTCCTTTCCCTTTAACATAATGAAGTCTGAATCTAGTTGAATTCCTACTTTACTGAAGTAAATGAAAATCACAAACTAGAACTTTTTAATTTCATTAGAAATCACACTAGCATAATATTCCAATCACTTGACAAGACCAATAAATTACATACCCTTGTTTTTCTGCACTAAAAAAATTGCTGAATGCAATCTTGCAAAATCGGAAGTTGGATGAGCTCAACTTAGCAAGGTGCTTTCTCAGGCCTGAATGGCTGTATTTAACACAGCTGCTAGCTGAAGGCCAATGACCAACCATCATGTTAACGGCAAACATCTCCTTCCAGAGTCTCCAGCAGCTCCGCTCTCGAACCATCGCAATCCATTACCTCACTAGTGTGGTGCCGGTGGCCCAGTGAAAATAATAGCCTGCTGTTTATTTTTCATATTCTCTTAAACAAATCCCTATTGATGTCTGAAGTGGTTCTGGGAATATGTCAGGCAGATTTATCATGGAAGGAGCGTTATTGACTGCATGCAGCCTGCACATTAAGCCAGCGCTTTCTAATCCTCACCAGACCCCCTCGCTCAATAAGCTATTAGAGGAAGTGAGGATACGCATGCCAACTCGCACTATAGCCAAGAGGTGCCATATATCAGACTTCCCTCTGAGGGGCCTGAGCGAGACCCCTGCCAGATTCTCCCAATTGGCCATCAGCACCATCTGAAGAATATCTGTAGCACTTAGACTGGGAGCAAAAGCACAGTGACAATGACCCTTTTAACAGGATTCCTCCAGTGTCGTTTTTTATCTACACTGAGATGTAGCCTTGCTCTTATTGAGCCGGCCCAGAAGGGGTATGGCTTCCCACACCCGTGTTCAACCCATGTTGCATCGATTCCCTCTCTCATTATACGGCCATCCCTTCCACACAACTACACATGCAGTGATTCATATTCACATGGATCTTGTGGTTAATCTCTGCCACTACTATGGAAATCGATAGCAGGCATGGATCAACACAGGCTAAGGTGATGCATGTTGCTAACATTAACATCATCCTATAAGTATTGTTGCTGCGTGAATGCATGTGGGTCAATGAAGCGATGCTATTTGTTTAAGAAAAGTTCATCCAAAATTGAAAAATTTGCTCACAATTTACTCACCCTCAGGCTATTCAAGAGAGATGAGTTTGTTTCTTCATCAGAATAGATTTGGAGAAATTTAACATTATATCACTTGCTCACCAATGGATGCTCTCCAGTGAATGGGTGCCGTCAGCATAAGAGTCCAAACAGATGATAAAAACACAATAATCCAAATGACTCCAGTTCATCAATTAACACCTTGTAAAGCGAAATACTGTGTTTGTAATAAATGCATTCCTCATTAAGACGGGGAATTCATCATTAATTCTTCATTAAAAAGGGAAGTACTTTTCCACTAGAGAAAGAATTTATTCTGGATTATGGACTCAGATTTTAATCAGAAGAACTGGTTTAAAGTTAAAACACCTTAATGATGGATTTGATTTTTACAGTCATGCAGCTTTTCACTTCACAAGATGTTAATTGATGGACTGGAGTTGTGTGGATTACTTATGGATTACTGTAATGCTTTTATCAGCTGTTTGGGCTCACCACTCACCACTGTTTCCCCACCAGCTGTGGGGAAGTCGTGGCCTAATGGTTAGAGAGTCGGACTCGTAAACCAAAGGTTGCGGGTTCGAGTCTCGTGCCAGCAGGGATTGTAGGTGGGGAGAGTGAATGTACAGCGCTCTCTCTCACCTTCAATACCACGACTGAGGTGCCCCTGAGCAAGGCACCGAACCCCCAACTGCTCCCCGGGCGCCGCAGCATAAAAATGGCTGCCCACTGATCCGGGTGTGTGTTCACAGTGTGTATGTTCACTGCTGTGTGTGTGCACTTTGGATGGGATAAATCCAGAGCACTAATTCACTTCACTTTCACACACTTTGACTTTTTTCACTCTCATTCTGATGGCACCCATTCACTGCTGATCCATGATCCACTGGTGAGAAAGAGATGTAATGCTAAATTTCTCCAGATCTGTTTTGATGAATAAACAAGCGCATCACATGGAGGCCTGGGTGAGTACATTTTAATCAAATTTTCATTTTTGGGTAAACTATAGTAATATATTTAAAACCACACTGAATTCACAATTCATACATACAGTGAATTCAGCAATTCTATGATGAGCATGTTTTTAATTGTTGCATTAAAATATGTTTTGATATTTGGGAGCATAATGCCAAGCATTTATAGATTATGCAAATGTTCTTATATCGTATTTTTTCTTGGAAAATATATTATCTAAAAACTTTAGTCTGCGAAATCAACTCATACAGTGAAGGAACATAGAACAGGAAACAATATCATAGAGAGGATCCCCACAGGCTCCTGTCAAGATTAATAAGTCTCTTTAAACATCATTTCAAATCTAAAAAAAAAAATCATTTAAACTTTTTATGACAAGCCTAGTTTAGGTTGTAAAATCTCATGTGCTAATCCCCAAAAATACTATGAAGTTTATGAATGAATAATTTATAGTATTTATTAAAAATGTTTTTTTTTAATCTATATGAGTATATGCATTCATTAAGAATTCATAGTAATTCATATAATGAATTAAAAATTCATATATATTACTTTATTATTAATTCATATGAATATACTATGCTACTTTAGTCTTCTTCCATCTTCTACAGACTTTCGGTGGGGGGGGGGGGGGGGGGGGGGGGGTGGAAGATTCTCGCATGCATGCAGCTATGATCCACTGGTGAGTGAATCAAAAACATGTGTCATGGTGTATTGAGACTGCAAGGATTCACGGCAGATGTGTGTGTGTTCTCAGTCAGTTTTAGTCTTTGGAACAGCACCAGCATTTCTCAGACTAGTGAAGAGCTGTCAGAGCTGGCACGTCGTGTATCCTGACACGCCTGCCACTGGGGCAGCTAGGAGCAGTGGGGAGTTTAAGTTGCAAGGAGCCGGCGGGCCCCTACCAACTAGCTGTAAGACCAAAGGGAGCGCTCAATCAGCCACCAGCAGGGAGCATGCGCCTTCCCCATCCACCTGAAGGTTTACTTCACAAACGACAACATGTCCCATGGTTCCAAGCTCCCTGCCTCCCTAAACATATGCTTCACCACAAGGCTCTATGGTACTGCACAGGCACTCTATCTTTCTTTGTTTTTTCCTTTCATTTTTGAGGAACAATTCATCTGGATTTTAATACAATGGTTTAACTAGAAATTACAATTTTGCACTCTAAGATTTCACAGCTTCAATTAGTCTCTATGGAAAGACTCTAAATTAATGCCCACCTGGAAAACCTGTGAACTGCAAATACAAGTCGTCAACTTATTATCCAGGGGTCTTTGAGCAGAATCGGCTTTGATTCAGTTATGGAAAAGACAAATTCTGTTGTTTCATTGTTAATAGATACTGCCGAATATTGACATGATAGCACTATAATATAATATAAGACTATAATGCTACATTAAGACTCCAGGCAAAAGTGGCTCAAATCTTTAAAAGTCTAAAAGTTTCATAACAGTGTAACTGTGGGCCCCCCCCCCCCCCCCCCTTTTTTTTTTTTTTTTTGGAAACCCGATACTTCTGATTTTTGAATTAGAAAACTATGAAAACTTCTGCTTCCTTATCACCTGCAAACGAATTTGCAGGCTTTCGCGGCACATCAGCTAATAAATTAAAGTGTTAAGAGCTGATTTCAGTGTCCTCCATGTTTATGTCCGTATGTCAGTTAGGGACCATCAGTTCACACTCAAATCTGATATTGGGCACATAAAAAAATAAAATAAAAAATACACACACCACCATATATATATATATATATATATCTATATATATATATATATATATATATATATATATTACACACAAAAAGTTTTGGCAGTGACATACATTTTGTGTTTTGCAAAGTTTGCTGCTTAAGCTGTTGTGGTGTTAATTCACATTGTTTCTAGATTATTGTTTAGAGTAATCAGATGCATTTTAAATAACTGTTAAAACTTAATTGGCCAAAAAAAACTAACTTTTCACACAAAAAAAAAACAAAACAAATTTCACTGTTTTTGATCCTAACACAAAATAACCAGCTAACATTAATTCACTAATCATATCAGCAGCACATGTGAAAGTGTGAATGAGTACTAGTCAGGTAAAACCACTATCATACTAATTAGATTGTAAGAGCTGACTGATGGAGGGAAGAAGTGCTTCCAATCATTGTGTTCTTGTTAACAGTGGTTACTGCAAAGAAACGCGTGCAGCCATCATCGCTTTGTATCAAAATGGTCTCACATGCTAGGAAATTGCTACAAAGAATACTGCATCTGAAAGAACCATTTACCGGATCATCAAGAACTTCAAGGAGAGAGGTTCGACTGCAGTGAAGAAGTCTTCAGGAGTGTCCAGCAAGCGCCAGGACCGTCTCCTCTTGAGGAGTCAGCTACGGAATCATGTCGCCAGCAGTGCAGAGCTTTTTCAGGTATGGCAGCAGGTTGGTGTGAGAGCATTTGCATGCACAGTGAGGCCAAGACTTTTGAACAATTGCCTGGTGTCAAGAAGGGCAGCAAATAAGCCACTTCTCTCCAAGAAAAACGTAAAGGACAGACTGAAATTCTGCTGGAAGTACAAGTATTGGACAGCAGAAGACTGGTGCAAATTTATTTTCTTTGAAGCTCCCTTCTGACTGTTTGGGACATCTGGAAAATCGATTGTTCAGAGAAGAAAAGGTGAACGCTACCATGAGTCCTGTGTTGTGCCAACAGTGAAGACCTCCATGCGACCATCCATGTGTGGGGTTGCTTTTCAACCAAGGGAGTGGGCTCTCTCATAATTCTGCCCTAAAAAACTGCCATGAATGGTATCAAAACGTCCTGCAAGAACGACTTTTTCCAACGATCCATGAGCAATTTGGTAATGATCTGTGCATTTTCCAGCATGATGGAGCAACATGTCAAAGCAAGAGTGATAAAGAAGTGGCACGAAGATCATTACATTTAAATTTTTGATCCATGGCCAGGCAACTCCCCAGATCTCAATCTCATAGAGAACCTGTGGTCAGTCCTCAAAAGGCAAGTGGACAAGCAGAAGCCCACAAATTGTGATCAACTCCGAGAACTAATAAGGCCAGAATGGATTGCCATCAGTCAGGATTTGGCCCAGAAGCTAATATCCAGCATGCCAGAGTGAACTGCAGAGGTCGTGAAGGACAAGGGTCAACACTGTAAATATTGAATCATTACATTTTTTTTGCCAATAAAAGCCTTTAGAACTTATGATATGCTTATCATTGTTTTCAGTATACCATAGAAACATGTGAAAAAAATAATCTACAAATACTGAAGCAAACAAACTTTGCAAAACACAACATTTATATCACTGCAAAAACTTTTGGACATGACTGTATTATGTAGATTCATATTTGTAAAAAAAAAAGTAACCCACTTTTAGAAAATATTAGCTGATTGCCCGTGCATTATCTCCCACATATACATGATCTAACCCTAAATAAACAATTTGTTCAAACACCGTTTTATCCACTTTCGGCATCGCGAGGTCAGGTGTACTGCAGAAGCCGACTGCTCCCTTGTTGTTTGAACAAGCCGATAAGTCCATTTTAGAAATCGCTCGCTGTCACAGGTCCAGTGAAAGGCTACTTCACTTTGACAAGACGTGCAGCTGGGAGATTTTCGGCACAGCTGAACTAAAAGTGATCGAGGGGGAGGATAATTTCAACGACTTGATGAAGCTGTGATTACTTCTTCAGGCGAAAAATGAAATAAAGCTGAACGTTTTCACGAAACCTTGCAAAGCAGCGCTTACAATGGTGAGGAACAGCTCTGTGTATTGCGTTGCAATCCATCCCTCAGTTTATTATCACAACAACAACAACTTTTCTCAGCATCTAACATGTCACCTTCTGAGAATTACAAAAATAAGTGTTTTCTTTTTTACTCGACAACATGAAATGTAGAGTTACTGCTTTTGCCAAAAACAACTTTTAAATGTCAAAAAAAACAATCTTTCCATTTGGTCTTACCTTTTCATGACTTTAATTTGTAAATTAACCTGTATTTGGTTTAAGTTATTACTTAATCAAAACACCCAACTGAATTTGGCTGATATTACTTGGAATCGCAAAAAAATCATTCTGAAAAAAAATAAAATAAAATGGAGTATCGGTTTGCAAATGAACTCTTCATATACAGTATGATAGTATATATATATAGTATATTTATCTATTTATGCAGGAAAAATTATATCAGAGATCCCCTACAGGCTCTCTGAAATGTATAAAGATCAATAATTCTACTTTTTGCATTGAAAAATAGAGAAATGGGAAAAGACTGAAGAAATGTAGCCAAATACATTTTTTTTAAATACATTTTTGACTATATTACTGCTTCCTCCATCTGCCATTAATTTATGTGATAATGTGCAAAATGACAAAAATGTACAGCAACAGACCAAACTCTATTCTTCAATCAAGACAATTGTTGTAACTTAATAGAGTTAAGAGTTCAACTGGTTCACTGTCTGCAAATTTTACTGGAGCTAAGAAACTTATTTACACTTAATAAAAATTGCATCACTCATCTTTTCTACATTCCACAGATCAGCCAAGTGCTTGTGTGTTTGTTTGTTTGTTAAATATTTGATCTACTGTAATTTGGAAATGCAGTCAGTGACCAGTAAGATGATACACAATTTACCATATTTACAGAAGTCTGCAGATACTCTTTGGGCCACACAATATTTCAGCTCTCGATTTCAAGGGGTCCTATTATGCTCTTTTACAAAGTCTTGATTTTGTTTTGGGGGTGTACTAGAACAGGCTCTCATATTAGGTTGTTTGAAAAACACATTATTTTTCATATATTTTACATTATTACAACACCTCTCTCCCCAGTCTGGCATGAACGGCTCGAATAGTTCCTGTATCAAATGAAGGCCCGCCTTCTGAAATACGAAATGTGCTGTGATTGGTTAGCTGGGCCAGTGTGTGTTGTGATTGGCACCACTCGACCCATGGTCGGGAAATGTCATGCCCCTTACCATAGCCACCTGCGAGCTTCAGTGTAAATATTGCGTCAAAATCAAATCAATTTGAGCGCGAATTAAACCCTGATGATTATAACCACTCTAAGTTCGTCTGCCTTGGGAAAGCTAGCGTGTCTCCGACATAGTGATATGTCGTTGCCTTCTTTAGTGCGTCCCCTGCCTCATCTGCCACTAGGGGGAGTGCATTAACATGATAGTCTCTGCTCACTGCTCATTGTTAGCGGTTGTGTAGGCAAGTTATTCACAGAGCATTCTGTTATGCTCAGAAATCACAGAATAAAGGAAAAAAGAGGGGTAAAGAGAGCGAGAGAAGAGACGCAGAGAAGCAGCGTCACCGCTTTCTTCTCCAACCGACTTCAAAGCAGGGATATGAAGAATTTAAACCTCTGAATCTTTAAAGAACTCCAGGGACTCACTCAAATCGGCGCTGGAGGGAAGATAGCAAAACTCAAATCTCAATATAACTCAGCTCCCCTGGTCTACGTTCATCGCACCCCAAAATTCACTCTTAATGAACTTAGAGATGGGTGACTTGATGTGAACAGACCTCTGGAGCTCACTGGAATGAATATGGATTACTCTGGGGTTACTTCATCCTTATGAGGTCCAGTCAAACAGAGGAACTCTAAGACATGGGGAGTCCTAATTAAGTCAGTTTGATGTCATTTTTATTAGAGAGGTAAAGGGAAAGACATCTCTGAGCAAGAGTGAATATTAGAGCACTGACATCTTGTAAAACTTTGCAGTTATGAGGACTACTGTAGCTCTAAGATGACATATAAAGCCCTTGACTTGACATAAAACTGTAACGGTACGTACCAATACAGTGACCACCCGTAGGACGACCCCACGCATGTTGTTTTCCAGCTTTCGATCTGTAAGTGTCCCGTTCAGTCCGTGGATGGGGTCCCAAGTGGCGAGCTGAAGGAATGCAGAAAGTTCACAGTAAGTTCATGGCATGCACAGAAAGAAAATTGTAATTGATTACACTATAGATTTTTTTTTTTACACGTAAATTAGTTTATTTCAGAACACAAGCACAAGGGAATTTCTTTCTAATTTATTTTCCTTTTTCATCTACTGACAAGAAAGAAAAATCATAAATGTGTACTCAGTTAATATCAGTTGCTTCCCCATACATCAATAATATTAAATGGTGATTAAACGGACAATGCTCGGTCTTGCTCCTCAGATAGATCTCCTCAAAAAAAGAGATCTCACCAATGCCCCAAACTGCTGTCAGTTATGCAAAAATAACATTACCAGTGAAAAGTCAGAGATATCAATATGAACTCAAACATTAACTTGCTTTTTTTTAAAAAAGAGATTAATACTTATTTGACAAGGCTTCATTCAATTGATCAAAGACATTTATAATGATACAAAAGATTTCAAACAAATCAAATATCTACAGTATTTCAAATAAGTGCTGTTCTTCTAAACTTTCTACAAACATATTAAGCAGCACAACCAGTTTAAACATTGATAATAATAATCAATTATTCTTGAGCTGCAAATCAGCGTATCAGAATGATTTCTGAAGGATCATACGACACTGAAGACTTGGAGTCAGTGAGTCGATAGATTTATCTATTGGCCTTTCCTTGTGGTGTTATTGTTAATATTTATTCTGAAAAGCCATGACACATTTTATTCTAACAATGTTTGGCTTTTGCAACACAGCTCATGTTGTCACACGCACACGCACACACACACACGCACACACACACACACACAACACACACACACACACACACACAACCTTGTGGTTCTGGCTATTTTTAAACCACAGCAAGTTGCAATCAGAATATGAAACACCAACTTTGCTGAATACCTCATATTTTTAATGTTAAGTAAACATCAGTTAGACCCGCTAAAAAAACTATGTGAAAATCAATTACTAATACAATGCAACAGGAACACACTCAAAAACAAGCGACAAGAAACATGTTTTTACATAGAAACACAGCAAGGAGCAAACAATCATGATTTAGACAAATAATTTAGGGCTATGCTTTAATACCCAAACACAAATCTGTTCACCAAACTCTAATTACACTTAGCTAGTGTGTGCTGCATAAACAAACAATTCGTTGCCCTACTGTGCTCATTTTTCCTCTTGAGTTGGATAACAACAGAAAATAACTATTGATTTATTTGCCCAATAAAACAACAGCGTTGAGAAGAAAGCAATAGTTCCTGAAGTACGTCAAGCTACCAGTGAAAAAAATCCTCTCGACGGAGATCAAAATTTCCCAGTCCCCTTAAAAAGAGAGTGTTAGAAAATGATTTTCCTGCTCAATCAAAACATGATATGAAGGGGATCGGAGGGTGGGAATGTAAAAGACTTTGATGCTTTTGAAGTTTCTCATGAAAGTATTCTTATGACAGAATACAAACTGCAACAAATTTATATGTGGAATAATAAACTGCACATATACACTTGCATGGCCAGCTCTGTAACAATGTGAATGTCACGCTTTGTCCGTGCAATACAAATGTCACACTTTATGCATTCAGAAACATGGCACCAAAACAAACTTTCAGAAAAAAAAAAAATCCTCTTTGGATCTTGGAGGAAATGAAGCTCACCTTCATACACAAGAGGGGTCTGAAACATGTCAACTCAAGATATCACACTATGAGTCGTATTATCGTGGGCTCCGGCTAGTCAATAGCATAATATTTAGACTGGGATTAGACAGGGTACACACCATCTCATGGAGGCTGGGATGACAGAGCCTGTACATAACTATCCACTTCAGAGGCGCTGGGGGCTTTTTTACCCAAGGCAGCCATTTTCAGTTCATTCTTATCAAATCTGTCTGAAGTACCGGTCAACTATCATTATGTAATCAAATCATCTAAAATATTAATGGGCTGGAAGGGGTACTTGTGCGTGAATGTGTGTGTATTTTAT
Organism: Sinocyclocheilus anophthalmus; assembly: GCA_018155175.1. Lineage (NCBI taxonomy): Eukaryota > Metazoa > Chordata > Actinopteri > Cypriniformes > Cyprinidae > Sinocyclocheilus > Sinocyclocheilus anophthalmus. The sequence goes on along the minus strand of JADLZN010007641.1, from coordinate 51,580 downwards.
TTGACGTGCCTCGAGAATCAATATTGTTTAATATCAAGCTACATCAAAGAGCCAAAAGTTGTGTGTAGAAAACCTTTTGTATGAGACTGTTTATTCATTCTTGTCATAGGTATTTTTCTCTTAGTGGTTTATCATCAATTCAGCCAGGTGTTCATGTCAGTTCAGAATATAAATACAGAAATTCAATACACCCAGGGACAGTCTTGCTGTCTTGCTCACTACATAGGGAGTTGACTTCTAAGGCAGCACCCTAACTGAAATAAAACTTCATCAGTGAGCGATTTTGAAAAACCTACATACAGGAGAGTACACGCACAACTCAACAAATGATATATCATATACTTATCTAGTATTTTGATAAGTTTTTTTATAAGCAAGCATAATATAATATAATATAATATAACATAACAGTGAAAATAAGTCAATCCAAGATTGGAAATGTAAAAAATAAATAAAAATAAAATTCTACTGAAACTAAAATATAAAATAATACTTTAAAAATGATTTACTCTGCCTAAAATATGTTTTTGTTTTAGCCAAATTCTTAAACATCACATGTATAACAGACATCATAATGTCACAAATGACCAATCAGAATCAAACATTTCAGATGTGTAATAAATGTATATAAACATAGACATACTACACATAGTATAAATAAATAACTACATACATACTTGTTTAATAAAACTTTCAACATTCTTGTCCACCTGTCAACTAATCTCGTTCACCATGTTGGAATTCATTTTTTTTTATTAAGCTTGTTGCAATGCATTTTGGCATTAGGAAGGAAGAATATAGGAAAGATATATGTTATATAATTAGAATATATGATAAGAAGGTATCTTAGAAGGCAGCATAAAAATGTTGCTTGTCTTTTGGACCAGCCTGTGATGCCTTAAAAGCTTTCCTAGGGACACAGCTCAGGGTTTGCAATAGAGCTAGTTTTTCTTTTTCAGTCAAGCTAACCAGACAGACACTTTGGTTTCAACAGGTTGAAAGTATAAATGTGAACTTTCTGTCTATGCAATTCAAACAGATCTGTGTACATAATTAAAGGTGAGGAAGGACAAGCCTGATTCATGATCATAAATTCAAGCCTTACATAAATTGATTGACTTGCACTGTATGTCTATGCATCTAAGTCATGACACTGTCTGGTCTTGATCTTCTAGAATGGTTGTTCCACACAGATCAGCATCTGATGCAAGTAAAACAAAAAGATATAAAGAATGTTGTTTCTGTCTCTTTTACTTAACGCATTTATAAAATGGCATAATTCAATAGACAGTCATCCTTCACTTTCAGCCATTAAACATTTATTATCAGTCCATTTCCTTTCCTGCGGGAGCAAGTGGAATGTTTTTTATGATGTATGATTTATTGATTCACAAAGCTTCGTTCATTAAAATTAACCTTTTTGTGGTTAAGGACACTGCTATGCTTTTAAGTGTCTCTGTATTGATTTCAAGGAATAGGCCAGGTTTTGAACAGCGGCCCTGGAAAGCAGATCCAAAGCAAATGTTAGTCTAAAATCGGTAATTATGTTTTGATTGCGAAGCAATGTAATATAAAACCCCAGCAATGTCCATGGAGGCCAAATCCACAATATCCGATCCACAAGATCTTCTAGAGCATGTCTACGTAACCTAATAACTATATTTACAGCAAGCGAGGCATGCTAAATGCCTGTGAGAAATTTCAAGCCTCGTCTAATCAATAAAATATTATCCACCGTGGGAAAACATGCAGTCGTATTGCTGAATCGCTGCCGCTGACTGCGTCAGCATGAATCGACACATCCCTCGACCTCTGGACTCGTCGCTCATCATGTCGACGTCAAGGAAAGGTGAGAAACACACAAGGCCGATGTGGTTAAATTCAAAGCAGAGAATTCAAGGAGGTTCCATCGTCACAACCACTGGAGCACAACTGTCGTTCTTTGGTTGTTTACTGTGTAGTTTCAAGAGCTTCAGTGAGGGTATTTCGAAGGCCATGGCGTGACAGGAAGTGCTTCTGTCATATAAAATTTGTTTTACTTGCTGAATCTCAAACCAGCGGTAAAATGTTTGTCATCCTCTAACAGTTGGGGTGAGCTGCCTCATCTCGAGAGACAGTACTGTAAATTTCAAGTCTGAAAAAACAGAAGCAGAAAAGGGGTGTGAGCGAGAGAGAGAGGTCTGCCTCTTATCTTCAGAGGGACAGATAAGAGCTCATTTCCCACTGCGGAATAGAAACAAGCGGGCCTCTCCGGCTCTCTGGCAAGAGAATGACACCATTAGCATCCCATAATGCCTCGCTCTATTCTGCACATTCCCATTTTGTGTGCGGGCGGATCACTGACTGCTCTCGCCGTTTCTGCACTTCATGCATGGATCTGTTCACCTTGATCAGATGCGATTGCCAGCACTCTGCCGCAGAGCCGGAGTTAGCAGATAGTTTCAAAGGTGATGCGTGGACATGAGTAACCTCGCAGCTGGTAATGCCAGGGTTTCCATGACCTCTCAAGATGATGATGTGACACTTTGTTGTAGTGCAAGGCAGAAGAAAGTCAAAGCCAAGACCACCAGCAGAAAGCTTGCCGCTCCTATTATTTACCACCTGCATATTTTACTAGTGACACAATTTTTCTAAGCTCTTAAAGGGATAGTTCACCCAAAAATGAATTTTTTCATAATTTACTCCCCCTTATCATTCAAAACCTGAATGATTTTCTTTCTTCTGCTGAACACAAAAGAAGGAAGTCACATGGGTTTGACAACATGAGATGAGTAAATAACAGAATTATCATTTTTCGGTGAACTACCCCTGTAAAAGTTGAAACAGACACACTATCAGTCAAATCAAATAACTACAATATAGTATAAATCAATATACTAAAATAAAAAAAATACAATAATTTTTTGGTATTATTCAATTTTAATTTACATTATTCAATGGTGGTATTTTTATTGAAACTAAAACCTAGTGATTTAGTTAAAAGATTAAAGTCAGACTAAGTACTATTTTTTTAAAGACATTACTAATTTATTCAGCAATAACATTAAATTGATCATAATTGACAGTAAGGAATTTATAATATTTCAATTTCAAATAAATGCCGTTCTTTTGATCTTTCTTTTCATCACACAATCCTATACAAAAAAAGGTTAGAACGATTTAATGTAACAAAATTCGCTTTGCCATAACCGACTAAATTACATTTTAAAATGATGAGAAAAAAAACAAAAAAAACAAAATAAACAAAAACAAAAAAATAAATTTAGAAAACCTTTGTTTTCAATTTTAATAATATTTCTCAACATTAATGTTTTTAATGCATTTTTGGTCAAATAAATGCAGCCTTGATGAACATGGGATGTTTCAAAAACATCTTACAGACCCCAAAGTTTAAAATGGTAGTGTATGTAAATTAGTTGTTGTAACTTTTTAATAAATAAAATCGAGGGGAAAAAATACATGCATACATTTAGTAGAGAGGCCCAAAAAAATATTATTAGTGCAAGTCTTACAGGGCCAGCAGGAAAAAATATCCCACTTTTGAGGCATTTTCAATTGAAATTATACCATCCAAGCAATTAACATACTGCCTATACTGACATGCACTTCTGCTGAGTTCTCCACCTCACTGCATCCATGTTCACAGGATTAGCATCTGTGTCAAGCAATTAATATTAGCAGCTATGCCCTCCCACGCCAGGACGCTCCACTGGAACCTCATGGGACGTATCGCTATACTAACATATTGCAGACAGGGTCATATCAATAGAGCCCGGCCTCAGGCAATTTGTAAACAGTACCTCGCAAGTATTTAGGCAGATCAATTGACAGAAACGAAACGCTGACAATGCAAAGCAGCACATGTCATGCAAATGGCCAAGGCATGCCTGCCCACATAGGCTTATTTAACCAAAGAAACAGCATCATCACGACAGTCACCTTAAATCACAGTCATCCTGAGCATCTCTGCATGCATATTTAAAAAAAAACTCAATACGCTGGCTGACGTATGGTTTTGCCATCAAATATAGATGAGCAGGCTTTAATTTTGCAGCAAACTTACAATTATGCTCAATGTCCTTCAAGAGTGAAACGAGGTTACATTTTAGTAAATGGTTAAAGGACAAGCCATACAAACACTGACATATACATTTACCACCAGAAGCATATCAAGGACTTCTCTCTCTCTCTCAGCTCATCTCTATATCTTCTCTGCATTGATATATTATATATTATAAATATACTGTTATAATAGTTATTACTAATATATATTAGAACACAAAAATTTACAAAAATGTTTTCGAAATTGCATTTTTTGTGGTTTTGAATAATCATACCAATGTGTTAAACATTTAGTCACAATTTTATTCATTAAATCTAATAATAATCTATTTTGTTTTTTTTGTTTCATGGTAATAAAAATTTGTGTTTGTATACAATGTGACAGAAATGGAGCATCACCAACAAAAGGGGAAAGACAAAAGGCGTGACAGTGGCAAGGACCAAAACTCCGCTGGTGACAGAAATGGAGTAAAAAACCGTGGGAGAAACAAGTTTATTCTTTTTTGTCCAGGCTGTACATCAAAGCTTCCATTAGCTGGGCAGAGCCTGTGCGATGGAAATTAATCACAACACAAAAATGGACTGAAACTATTGAGCTCAGGAATTCTGCAAACAAACCGGCCCTAAAGGACACCTGCAAGATATTCTGGCTGCCCGCATGGAGAACAAACAACAAATGTCTTAATGGGTATTTTTCTTGTTGTCCAGTAAAAAATATTTAAACATCATTAAAATAAGATGCTTGAGAAGCAAAACTGTGTAAGATAATATGTTTTTACATAATATTTAGATGGAAGCAAAAACTGTATTTTACCAACGGGTCTCCAATAAAACAGTTGCGCAATAAAATAAATGTGACATTTGGAACAATTTCATTATGAACTTGATATTGGGGCAGAGCATACTTGGCTGTTTATTACTATATATAAAGCACATATTAATGTCTTATTCTGCATACGCATATTTTTGATCCTATTACCTAACTTACCAGCGACTACTAACTAGCAAATTAGGTGTTTGAGGCAAAAGTCATAGTTAATAGTTAGTTAATAGTTAGAATTGGTCCCCAATCTAAAGAGTGACCAAATAACCTGTTTTTAAATAGGTTTCCTGAACACTTCTCCCATCGGTCCGATTTATTCACTGACAAACTCCCACTAACATTCACAGCAAATCCTTTCCTGTGGGAATGCAGACATGCAGCATATCTGTTTGTGTTGTTTTTTTTGCTATAATTTGGGTAAGAGGAATCATAAACTGCTGTTTTTATTTGACTGCAGCTGTTTTCCTAAAGACAAACAGACTGTCTTTTTTTATTTAATTAGGATATGGTTGTGTCAGAGGTTATTCTGCTTTACCTGAGATAAATTAAACTATGAAGAGTAAAAGTGCTATAAGTAAATTCAGATTGACAATTATCGATACTTGCAAACACATTCGTAAAATAATTACAAAGTGAAAAAAATAATGAAAGTATGTTTCCGATTAAAAGAGTTTTGTAAACACAATCATCAGTTAAAATGAAATATTCATTTGAACTAATGATTGGACCACCGTCGTTTCTTTTTTTTTTTTTCCCCTGTCGATTGAACTGTTATATGCTGGCCTCCGCCCTATATATTGATACTATTATCTTCTAGTATTTATCAGCACAGATGTAATTTCATATGAGCTGTGTGGTAATGTGTGTGTGATATTTTCCTCCTTTCGCTTTGTGTAGATCCCCTGTCATGAGCTCTATAATCAGATGTAGTTACATATCATATGTCATTAATATCATAATTGGGCTGTCCCATATGTTTGTTTTTTAGTATATATGACTAAGGCAAAAGACTATCATCTGAGTATGTATACTTGCATCCACTATAGTCGTTTTGTGAAGTTCCTGACATTACGTCATGATTGATGCTTCTAGCTAAGCATTAATTAATACTAATTTACATAGAAACGTATTTTTGATTGGAGAAATAAAAAGTTGTAATAAAATAAAGCCAAATCTGTCTTGAACTGTCTTGGCCAAAATACTGTCTGTTTGTAATAGGCAAAGATCAAACTTCATGTTGTATTGTTTTAACAGAGACACAACATCCTGCCAATTTTAAGTACCTACCACAACAGGGGAAATAAAACAGATGCCAGATATGCCATATATGTGTTAATAATACTGTTTCTTATATCAGTTTATTTAACACTATGAGTTATATTAAATGGTTTATTTAAAAAAAAGTAAAAGTTAAGCTTACTTATACGTAGGGTATCAGAGGCGAATCAGACATTTTAAGATTGCTCAGATTGGTGTTGAACACACCCCAAGAGCGCTGTCACACCTCTGACCGTTGTACTAATGTGATTATATAGGAGGTTCATAAATCACTCCCCTGGCACATACGAGTCTGCGTCTTTATTAGTTCCACCCTATACTAGCTATTGCTTTGGCTAATGTCTCTACATTGCATTAAATTACAATCGTCTCACTTATTCGACACCACTTCAAGGCGTTTGTCAATGTTTGGTGTCATTAGTATTTAATCTTAGATGCTTGTCTTATGGTTAGTGATGTATTGCTCATCCGCCATGCCATCAATCCTCCTGACATTCCCTGTATCGTTTATATTCATCGTCCAACGCGCTTGGATTGATTCCCCCTATCTAGAGGACAAGAACCAGACATGTAGTAGTCCTTAGGTGCCCTTCCCCTCTCTGGTTTCAAACTAGTAGCCTATATCATTTCTCCACTGTATTCTGGCTACCATGATATAATGTCTTTCTCTGTCGATTGTCTACTCTACTCTGCCCCTAAAAGGACTTCGGCGCACAATCAGGTCTTTTTTTTCTGCCTCCCCTCCCTCATCTCTGCACGTCCCCTCATCCACCTTGGCTATCCCTGTTCCCACACTTTATTGTGGTTGATATGTAGCCCCCTCTGTATCTAGTTCTCCGGCCTCTATTATGGGGTCTGCGCGTTGCCTACTCATGCTTCAACTTCTCGTTCTATACTTATCCCTTCGTCACCTATCACTGTGTGTATCTGACCTCCTTGTCTCTATCACTACCTCGCTCCGCCCGCGGTGAACAATTCGTGTCCTCCTATGGCTTGTATAGCCCTAGTACTTATGCCTGGGACGCGCGACCCTATATAGCTAACCCCTCTCGGGTTAATGCCCTAGTCTTCTATTACAGGGTCTATCTATCTCCCGTGGGTATTGTGGTTCCAACATATCGGTGTTCCATCTTCAGCGCTTGGGGGGTGTGGTGGGATGTGTGTGTGGGGGTGGGTGGGGGTGTGGGGGGGGTGGGTGTGGGGGGGGGGGAGGGGGGGTGGGGGGGGGGGGCATCATAATATCTTATGCTTTAGTCCCTTTGGTTTCGCTTTGTGTTCATGTCTTATGTTGCTATTTTATATGTTCATGGTTCTTTTGTACCATTAATTGCTGTTTCTTTTTATTTTTTCTGTTTTTTGTATTGATGTTTTTTTAATTTTTTGTTTTTTTTATTTTTTTTTTTTTTTTTTTTTTTTACTTGTTTTTTTTTTTTATTTTTTTTTCTTTTTCTTTTACTTTTTTTTTTGTTTTTGATGCGTATCGTTATTCAGAGTGCTTTCTGCATATGCAATCGCGCTGCCATATCCCTCGAGAGATAGGATAAACCATTAGTCTGTCTATGTAGCTTGCTCCTCTACTTCATTTCATTTGACTTTCCGTGCGAGTTGTGTTCTGCTTAATGTTTTGCTCGTAATCCCTGGTCTATACGAGGTAGATCCTCGAGTTTGTGCTATAATACCGCTTCTCCAGTTTAACTCATACCTCGCCCATATTACTCCGCATATCCTTCAGCGACCTGTCGTTACACATGTGCTTTACTACACTTTGACGTCCGTCCAGACTACTGAACGTAAATGCAAATCAGTCATACTCTGGGATATACTCTCCTTCGCAACACCAGATCAAGGCCGGGCACCTTTATCACATGTGCCTTTTTCTCTATTGCTATTAGTACCTCACAGAATGTTCTAGCGTATTCCTGTGTAACATTATTTATATTAAGTTTATCTCCTCCGAGAATTCAATGATGAGGGTTCATTCATTGTTGTATGTGTATGGTGTATGTATCTAGCCATATTCTCACATATGCATGGTAAGATTGGTCTTACTATATATGTGCCTATGATCGATAAATATCATTTTCTCTATATTTCTCTTCTGCCGATATTTCTTGTTGTGTATATGTGCGGCTCCTGTGTTATGTGTTATGTGATATGTTATATGTTATGTAGTTTTATCCACAAGTAATAGTTTATTACTATTCATTGTATATTGCAAGTCTTAATTTGTGATTTCTGTGTTTTTGTGTGCCTATCACGTATATGTCCTTTAAATGTTCGACCCTTGTCCTTACTCGGTATAATATATTATTTTGTTTTTTTATGTGTTTTCTACATATCTTTTTTTGGTTATTTTAGTAATTATCATTATTTTTGCTAGAATTTTGATAGTTATACGATCTTCTTTTAATTGAATCGTGGCCGTTATCCCTATTGTGATCATGCCGTACAAACAGTGATTCTGTCTTAAATTCCAATTAATAATGATTCCCTTTGTTATGCTATTATATGTGGCCTCGGTTCCCCCTTACTATTTACCAATTTTAGACTTAATGTACTTACATTATACTATATATTAAAATTACTTTTAAATCTTTAATTTTAGATCATGATTGTGTTATGCTTGTTATTTATTTATCTTTTTGTTTCTGAAGCAAGTTTAATTGAATTGATTCACATATTTTCACGCAAAATATTATACAATCACGATATTCTCGCACAAGAACTAATTAATTTTTCCAATTTAGATTACTATTCTCATTCTTTAAAACTTTTTCTGAATGCAAATAATTCTAAGATCTGTATTATAATATTTTTGCGTATTCGATGATCAATAGGTAATCATAAGTACAACTATGAATTAGGCATTAATGTGCTTGTTTAAATTTTATTCTTTATCCCTCCTTAATTTTGCTATTGTCGACTATGCACTATTGTCTGATTGTTCCTTTTTTTTCTTCGTAGTTTAAATCAATGTGCATCCTATAGATTTAAAATCATGCACATCGAAATTATACATTCTGCTCTTGACAAAAGCAAGAATTCTTAATGCAGTGTACTTCCTCGAGTTAAACGCGTTGGGGGGGGTGGGGTCATCGTTTATATTATGAGCTGGGTACACACTTATCTATCCATTTCATGCATATATTAGGGCAAATGTGTATATGATGTCTCTATCATTTACTATAAGGAATCTGACAGAGTGTGTATGATCAATCTCTCTATATATTTATCATTCCTGTTCCTCCCAGGGAAAGCGAGGGAGCGAGCGAGAGACTGACAAATAGAGAGAAGACAGGAATGACTGTGAATACCTCTGTCCTTCGCATTTAAAGCAGTTTTAAAGTTGATGCTGCCTTTAAGTCCTGCGTCAAAACAGCATTATGAGGCGGCTGAACGGCGGAAAGTCCAAAAGACTTGCGGGATCCTGACCCCGGATCCCTGCATCCTCTCTTTATCCCCTGCTCGAGGCCTGAAGCAATGGGCTTTGGGGACACGCTAATTCAGTCATGAGGAAATGTTCTGTATATGGGATTAGCCCACATCATAAAGCCTGTATGATGTAGCCTCACTTCCTGCCAGCAGATAATGATGTGGCCCTGTTGAATATTCCTGGATGAGGTGCTTGTTGTACTGTGGATCTCACTGTAATCGGTTTCGTGTGAATGGGCTGTCGTGCGCTTTTGCTGTCTAACTGTGATGAGATGCTCCATCTCGCTCCGGAGGAAGTACCTGGAAAGAGCGCTGACCCTGATACCAAGATGCACATAGCCTTACTACAGGGATGGACAGGAATGGTTATTATTCGATAGTGGGACATCTTATTGTGAATGTTTTTGCTTTTTTACTTCTCTTCTTTCCATTCATGAATCAAATAACAAGAATGAGGAGTATTAAGAAAGTAATGATCAACGATGCATGTGATTTAAATGGACAGTTCAGGCAAAAATGAAAATTCTGTCATCATTTACTCACCATTATTCTTTTCTAACCACATATGACTTATGGAACCACTTTTACTGTGATTTTGCATCCTTTTTTTGAAACTTGACAGGGCCAGTCCTCATTGACTTTCATTATATGGAAAAAAAACAGGCAGGATATTCTTCAGAAATTCAACAGAAGAAAGAAAGTAATATGGGTTTGGTAAAACATGTCCAAAGTATAGTAAATGGGCGTCTATAACAAATGAATTGGAAAAACATTTTAAAAATCTACTTTAAAAGACGTGCGCCAGGCTAAAAATGTACTCTTCATATTCTTTGATTTACTCTAAATGCCATGTGGTGTAACTATCAAGTAAATGTTCATAACATATTTAAATCTTAAATACATGTGTAAAATTCTTAATTATTTAAAAAAAAATATATATATTTAAAATATATTTTCTAATGTAAAAATTCTTTGTAAAAAGCAGAATTATTAAATAATAAAATATATTTTATTATCGGTAGTTTGGGAAGTGCACACATGACGTTTTACTTAACTGCCTTGTCATAAAATGTCAAATTGTGTTTCGTATTATTATGTATATACAAGGGTGGGTTCAGTTTCCCCAAATCATTCTGAATTTCATATATCAGTAATCAAAGTAAGTCATCTTGTGTGTCGTAGATATAATTTTATTTTACATGTTCATACCTTGTCCATTCTAGGGTACACATTCCTATGATATGTAAAAGTAGATACTCTTTCAAAAACATATGTGGCTGATACATTTTATCAGAGTATGTACATTATAAAAAAATAATAATGATATAATAAGATAGATTTTGAGACAAAACTTAACATTCACACACGCCCGTATATTGTACGCGACTTACTGACCTTGAAACACAGGCATGTGGTTTGGTCCTTTCTATGACATAATTTCCTTCGTTTTTCATGTTGGTCACAATACATGACTTTGAATCGGCAGACAAAAGCTTTCCAAAAATAAGCAGTTTTGTTAAATTATTATTAAAACTGCTTCCCAAAGATAACAAAATTAATTTTAAATTCAGAAATTATAAACATGTTCATTACAAAAGAGACTTGAGAGCTGGAAGGACACATGATTCTTGCCTTTTTGTCGAGCACAGACCATAGCCTTGGCCATTACATTGAAGAATGGGGCGAAGCGAACAGCCACTCTTTTCATATCCGAGTTTCAGAGTTGGCACTGAATCAACACTTGGCACTTTCACACCTTTGCTTGACCTTTAGTAAAGTAGATACAGCACCTGTGGCACACACTAGTTTTTTTTCTGACTGCTTCATCAGCACCTGGTAATTACAAGCAGGCAGCAGAGGAGCCTGCGGTGATCAAAGCCTTACACACCAAAGAAAGGGGGAAAAATTAGAGAAAGAAGGAGAGAGAAACAACTGGCAAGTCTAGGCACTGAAGTATGGAGAGGTGAGGACACTACAGACCCGCTGGGTTGTGTTAATCCGGCTGGAGCGGGAACATGGGAATGTGCTGATCCGCAGAGGCATGGAGAGTCTAAACGGCACTGTCTGCGGTAATCCTCAGGTTTACATGATGTAATTTTACTGGAAGACTGCAGTAGGGCACACTGGGGGTCTGACCTACTGTAGAACCCCCACCCATGACCACAGTGTTCAGTGCACCCTCTAGTAATGAAACCGTGTTTGTTCTATCTGTTGTTTTGTATGATCGGTATCATTTATAGACTTCTTTTAAGCCTCTGCAGAACCCTTAAAGAACATTGCCGGACTCACTAGGGTCCACACAGTCATCACCTGCTCCTCTCCATTGCCTGTTATTCGATTACTATTGACTCATGATGTTCGCTTCGCTTCTGTTCCCTCACAGTTATTTTGTACCACTCTGAGCTTCTCATCTATGATGTCCTTCTATATAGGCCTTGTATATTCATCGATGGCCTCCAACGATTACTATATACTTATGACCACTAATCTATGTCCGTATCATTGATCTTATCTCTAGTTGCTCTGTACCCTCGGTATCCTTACCGCCAGTTTAAAGTGGATGTGCTTTTCTGCTTGATTTTGTCTATGTTCTGAGAGCACTAATATGTCTACATATTTCTTCTTATTATTGACCTTTTCAGGTCCTGAAATCACATGTCGTGTTTGTGTAAATATGATCATTACATTTCAGTGCACTATTTATTGATTATTGCGCCGCTCGTCCTAGGATCGTTCTTCTACTCAGCGATTTTCTTCTAGTATGTGTTTTGTGTATTAGAACTAGGTGTGGCTGTTTTATATTATGTATATTTCTATTTTTGGAATTCCATGTGGAGTACTGTTTTCACGCGTCTTTTTGTCTGTATATTGATAATCAGTCTGTCCTTCAGTTTGTACCACGCATTCTTCAAATGTACACTATTGTCTCTCCCACACTCTATTCGTCTTGACCTCTTGATTTTGTTATCATATTGATATACCTTACATATGTCCTTGTAGTTATAAATATTAGTGATTAGTTTAATTTTATCTTTACTATACTGTTTTTGCGTTCACTGGGATGTCGTCGGTTTTTTTTTCTTTTTTTTTTTATATTCGATGTTTAGGGGTGTCGTGCCTTTTTTTTTTTTTTTTTTTTTCGTTTTTTTTATTTTTTTTTTTTTGGGTAGGATACATGCACGCTTTGTCTTTTATTTTTTCTTTTATTTTGGGTCTTTTTTTTGTACTGCTGATATCTCTTTTTTTTGAGTGATTTTTTGTGCTTTTTCTTTCTCCTTGCAGTTTTTCCTCTGGTTCTTCCTGTGTCAATTATTCATTTTACAACCTTCCTACTAAAATTTTTTTTATATTAAGTTCATCTCTATGCCCATTTTACATCTTTGCTTCTTTATTCTCTTCTTTTATCTCGATATTGCGTTTCCTCTTCACATTTTATAAACTTATTTTACAATCTTATTCTATTTTTTACCATTAATTTCTTAAAACCCATCCTATAAACCATGTCTTCCAACCCCCCCTTTATTCGATAATTACATCCTTATCCGCATGACTTCTGAAGTGCTACATGACACTGTGAAGTCTGCAAGTAAGTCGGTGGGCTTGGGCTTTGCTGACAATTACAGATTTGCATCACAGCAGTAACTAATTTTTATAGAAAAAACATTGATTTTATAATTGTAATAATATGCACAATATATGTGTTTTTCGTATGTTTGATCAAATAATGCATTATAAAAAAAAAAACATTCAAACTCTATGATCCCAAACTTGAGCAGCCACACACAACCCACAGATTGAGTGTGGTATCTTCCACTGCTCTTTATACAACGGGAAAATGCTGTCTTTACCCCTGGTGTTTAATATAAGTCTATTCTTTTTCTTGCAAAGTTCTAGTCGAACAGCATCAGAAATAAATAACAATCACCGGGGGTCTTTTGTAATTTCCTCCTCCAAATAAAAAGGATGTTTCACTCACTACAAAGTCTTAAAGATGTTTCCCAGTGCCAAAACAATGAGATTGTTCCACGAGTCAAGGCAGTCAGGCACCTGCTTGCAAGACTACGCTCTATATACTGAGGGACATTAATGCGTGTAGGAGGTTCGGAAGCAAAAGGAGACAAGGGATCTTTTTTTTGTTTTTTATTGTGTTTTTTTTTTTTTTTGGTTTTTTTAGTGTCCTTTTTCTTTTTTGTTGTTTTTTTGTTTTGGTTTTTTTTTTTTTTTTTAATTTTTAAATTTTTTTTTTTTTTTTTTTTGTTTTGTTGTTTTTTCTTGGTTTTTTTTTTGTTGTTTTTTTTTTTTTTTTCGTTTTTTTTTGTTGTTTTTTTTTTTTTTTTGTTTTTTCTTTGTTTTTTTTTTTTTTGCTTTTATTTGTGTTGTTGTTTTTTGGTTTTTTTTGCTTCTTTTGTTTGTCTTTTTTTTTTATGCTTTTGGGGGGTTACTGTGTAGTTGCTTTGTTTTTTTTTTTTTTCTGTGTGCTTTTTGTATCTCTATGACTATTGCACAGCGTGCAGTCACAAAACAAACACTAAATACACAGCCATAAATAAATAATGAACAAAAAGGGAGATTTCAGATTTCTGAAAAATTGCAGAAGAATATGCGAAGAGCATGAGATCACATTACAGAAAAACGTGTTACGGAGACACCAGCACGATCAGAGTCTGGAGAAATATGTTGAGGAAATAATAGCTTGTTTGGATATCCATGTAAACAGTTATATTTCATACATTCGAAAATGAGGTATAATAATAATAATAATAATAACAACACAACAGTAAACCCCGTTTATGCTTTCTTCTTGTATGGGCATTTTGGTTTGAATGTTGCTGGCTTTTTAAACACATCCCATTAAAACTTGCAATTGTATTGCAGGTATTCACAAAAATGATTCACCAAGCCTTAAAGAGCCAACAAGTCACCAACCTCCTGTGGTGAAAATCACAAGTCTACATGGTGTTTTTAATATGCTTAAAGACAAACCATGTGCAAATTCATCAGCAACATTGTTGAGCATTTCCTCCTTAAAAATGCAGTGTACCAAAGTCTTAAAATGCAATTTGTCACAGTACCTGTGTCCTACCATCACAGATATGTCAGTTATCTCAACGTGCGGGTTGAGCTTTTCATTAGCAAAGCGTTATTAGCTAAGGATGTTGATTTTTAGAAGATAGCTGTCTGAGGTGGCAAACAGGAACATGCTTTGTATAACATTAGCAACACATTATTAGCTGTTTGATAATGTAGCCAAGCCAAAGACTAATGATATCAATTAATGTTATGTGTCTGATGTTGTAGAGAGAGATACATAAAATGCATTTCCATTCTGATACATCGACTTGGCCCTGTAAAACTCGCTCTTCCTTTTCTTCTGATTTCTTTAGAATCAGTTTCTGGTTCAAACTAGGGATGCTCCGATCCGCCTTTTTCACTTCCGATACCGATTCCGATACCTAGGGTTCAGTATTGGCCGATACCGATTCCGATCCTATACCAGTGAAGTTTTTTTCCCTCATTTAAATAAATATAGAATTTATATATCTCTGTGTGTGGAACTGATAATCATTCTTTCACAATCTAATAGATACAGACTACTTCATTAAAAAAAATTAAAATAAACAAATATGAAAAAATATAGGCCTATGTATATTTATAATCTATGACAAAAATTTATCAAACTAGGTTAGTGGATAATTCGGCAGCAAACGTTATTCTAGAAAAATCAGTGCACAATAATTTTAGAAATCCAAACATTTAGTGAAAAAAATATGTTTTGTGGGGAACAAATAAAAGTGTTAAATATGGTAAAATGTTACACATTGCTATTTGTATTATTATAAAATCCATTCATTAAAAACATTCATGAATGTATTTATATATAAGTATACACTATAAAATTAAAATACATTTATTTTAAATGTATAGCATATTTTTAAATAAGGCAACAACATCTGATAGATACGATAGGACAAAAACAAATTACAGTCAGCACAAACTGTTTTATACAGCAACCCTCAGACGGTTATATATATATATTGTATATATATATATTATATATATTATATATAAGTTTTGCCATTTTACTAACATACATGTTGTTAAAATGCGTACTGCTTTTAAATATCTGAAAGTCACTCGTAATATGCAGTCAGTCAAGCAGTCAGCATTATAATATATGATAATCAGTATATTTAATAATAGAAAAGAATAGCAAGGAAATTAAAATGGGTACCATGAACGTAGGACTGGTGCTGGTGCTTTTTTTGGGTCATTCAGTGTTCCTGTAAAAAAAAAAAAAAAACATGATAAGATATTATTATTATTATATTAACGAATTCTAATATAGGAACAATATTTAAAAAAGCACTAAGGCTTTAATGAGCTACGGATTCATGAATATAATCAGGTTGTGTGCGTCCGCTCGAACTGATTCGCTGAAATCAAAACGAGGACGATAATAGGTGAGCACCAGCCCATGAGATTGTCATTTGCGCTTTAGTTCCGCCCACTACCGGAAAACCCTGCATTTCTTAAAAGCGGAAGAATTCCAAAGGAACTCCGTTATTTTGACAGGAAAATACAACAAAGTATATCGTTTACATGTAGCGCATCAATTCTGCATTTTATGTAAGACTCTCGCTCGCTCTCGCTCTCTGCTCACAGTGAGAGAAAGCGACGGCGAGGCGTGAGCCTTCACACTAGAAACACAATTACGCAAATACACAAATCAAGGTGCGCTGCGCATCCATTGAGATGAACTGAAAAACAGCATAGATCGCTTGACGGAGAGTGAAACTCAGAAGCGCTCAGTCAGAGTGTTCGCCGAGTGAAAATATATCTGAGCTAAACTTATACTTAATCTCCAACTCACACTGGCGAGTAAAATATGAGAATTTATTAGCAATTGGCTAATATTAGACATCATTTAGTCGCCCAGAGTGAAGATTTAGTCACATATGCGAGTGATTTACTCGCAATGTAGAGGGTTGACAGTCATGAGCCGAAGCGCGTAACAATGTGTGCACATTAAGCGCTTCGTGTTAAAAATGGCAAAGCAAAAGGTGAAGAGAAATTGATGCGTAGTGTATTATATCTGTGCGATATTTTATTGAGCCTTTCTTTTAACAGTTTTATGTTTCAGTTACTGTGCACGTTAAAAACTATTGATAGCCTTTTCTAGGTTTGCCCCACTTAGGGCAAGCGGGCTGCCAGCCCAGGGCCCCTGAGAATTTGCTCATTGGCAAAACATTGGCCCCTTAGCACTGGCCCTGCACGGGCAGCCCTCACTTAGCCCCCAGGAAGCCCTCACTATGACCACACAGGGCCCGCACTATTAATCTACAACAATACATCTGTTTCACAATAAATACTTTTCTGTTACTATAACTTAAGTCTTTGGGAAAAACGGTTATTATACATCTGAAATCGATGCAGTCACCACATAACTAACGTCTGTATTGTCAAAAATGTACATTTGTTAAAGGATTTCAAATCAATGGATTTATTAAATACAAAATAGAAAACATTCAATTCAGGTTAATACAGCTACATATAGCCAAAAATGTAAATACACAAAAGTACAAAAAAAAAAGGAAAGCAAACAAAGCAATGTAAGATTGTATTATTTGTCATGTAAAAGTTGATGTGTGCTTGTCTGTAGTACATCAATGTCCAAACACTGCCCATAGCTGAAGTTGGCTGATAGCAAATGAATAATCCAAACTCTTGTAATGAAAACACGCCACACCTCTTAAACACCAGACTCTTCCTAAGCAGGAACAGTCAAAAATAGTCCAGACTATAGTCCCATGTCTAAAATAACTTTAAATCCATATTCAAACTGGACCATGATGTGGTAACTCACCAATAAAGAGTCCTTCTAAAATGCATACAAATACACTGTCTGAAACTTTTAGCATCAATCTAAACATAGGCCATACATACATGTAACATCTCTGCAAAAAAAAAAAAAAAAATCAACTCCTTACATTAAACTGGGCTTGAAATGACACATTTTCCAACCAGGACACAGCACAATGTGTTCAGCAGGTGAGCCATGCTGGCTACTGCTGCTTGTTATTGCTAATTCCCTCTACCACATGGATTTACTTAAGGAAACCTAACACACCCTAGCACCCCTAGTGGCAAGGAAGAAAACTGCCCACAAAATTCTTATTAAGAGGCTCATGTCTGTTACACCTCAAATATGGCTCATGAGATCCACTTTCCTGCAGAGTTTAGCTACAACTTTGATCAAACTCACCCACCTGTGGTTTTCTAATGATCCTGAAGACATGCTCAGGTGTGTTTGATTGAGGTTAGAACTAAACTCTGCAGGAAAGTGGATCTTGTGAGCCAGATTTGAGGATACCTGGCCTATATGAAACAACAGATTCTGAAAAGGTCTCTTTTGGTTTGAGCCATTCCACTTCAATTGAGTGGCTAAAGAATGGCCAGTCAATGTTGTAGTTGCATTACAGGGCTGCCTACACAAAACCTGCATGGGCCCAAAGGATACAAAAGTTGCTCTGGGCTCGAACGGACTGGCCCACACTGGGCCATCATGGAATTAATGTGGACAGTCCACTAGTGTGGCCTGCTCACAGAGAGCCTGCGGTGAGCCCAAAGCTGTGGACCTCACCTGGGCAAGCCCACACTGGGCCTGTTTAGTAGGGCCCTAACCCTAGCCCACTGTGCCCACAAAAAGCCAGCATGGGCCCCGCAGGAGCATGTGTGCAGGGTAGCGTCTCCTCTGTCATTACTTCTGTTTTTGGTTGTTTCAAGGTATTGGAGAGATGTTTAGAAGGAAATGGGTTTTAGCGGTTATCGGTACAATTGTTGTTGCGACCCAGGGGTTCGGATGGAAGCGTTCACACTTAGGGTTTATTCACACCTGTCTTGTTTGGTTCGGTTGAATCGAACTCAAGTTCGTTTCACCCTTTGGTGCAGATCTTTTGGGCAGGTGTGAATACAGATATCACACTCTGGTGCGGACCAAACAACCGTACCGAGACCCAGCTGAAGAGGTGGTCTCGGTCCGCTTCCAAATGAACTCTGGTATGGTTGAATGGATGAACCAATGAATGGATGAACTTAAACACACGTGTGGTTTTGTTTACAGTTTCTGGTTCACTTGCAAAAAGGGGAGTGTGAAAGCGAACCACACCAAAAAAAAAAAATCATTCATTGTATTTGGTCAGGACCAAAGCAAGTGAACTAGCGGACTTTCCTGGTGTGAATACACCCTGAACCGCACTAACAGAGCAATCGCAACAGGGTTCGTTTTATTCGAACCAAACATGACAAGTATGAACACACCCTAAGGCAACCGTAGCACCTTTAGAGGTACATAAGGTAACAAAGGCATACCTTTTGAAAAAGGTACAGCCCCCAGTGACCGCATTTGTAACTTTTTTTTTGCATGAGAGTGTAAGTAAAGTGAAAATATTATGCTGGAAGTTCAAGCAAAAGTGTATTTTTTTTCACCTCAAAAGAGGTTCAAACTGACATTGTATTCATATTATAACCTAAATTCATTAACACAACTAGAATCTCTGATCTGAAATTTCTATAATATTATATTTAAGAGACATTCTTAAATAAAACACATATAGCCATATTTCACATCCATTCAAGAGGGACTCAATAGAATAAATACATATCCGCCCTTGGAGAAAAAAGGCTGATACATAGTTCTCTGCATAAGTCTACAAAGTGGAAGTGAGGACTAGTGTGGAACAAAGAAGTAAATATGGGACTGCAGCGAACAAAAGCGCAGCTATGTCCAGCTCTTCTTCCATATCTTTTAAAAATCCTCCTTTAAAAATATGATAATACAATTCGTGTCACACATGTGGAGGAAAATATATTTTCTACTCTTGGAAAATTGAAGAGCGGCTGCTGTTGAAAAGAGAAACTCAGGACATTTAACACATTGGTAATCTACAGGGAGACATCTAGACAGAATGTGCCAAAAAAAAGTGTGTGGCTCTAAAGCAGCACAAATCAATGATAGTCTTACTCGTCCGCTCTCTCTCTCTCTCTACCTCCAATCCTACAGGCTGAGACAGCTCCTCTCAAAGAACATCTGAATCTACCTAATGGAATGGAAAATTGGGGGAAATGGGGAGTCAGACCCGAGGGGATATCTTTCCCCACTGTACAGTTTTCACATATTTAACACAGGCGCTTCTACAACCTTGCCTTGCACATCAGCGAACACATTAATCCACATCACCCAGTCGTAAAAGTGCCAGGGCCATTTCCAAATATTAATATAACACACTCAAAGTCATGCTGTACTACTCCGTCCGTACCCTGAGGCCCGCCTTTACCTAGTCACATAACAGAGTTTTAAACGCTTTGTAGCTCACTGTTGAGAATGAAGTGTGTGAATGCAGGTGCTGCTAGCTTCGCAAGCTCACACAAGTAGGAGCTGCTGCAAGCATAAGCGGTCTACTAAGGTCAGTTTTCTCGCTCATGTCAACTACTGTCATGAAGGAAGAGAATCTTCACTGTAAAAAATGTTTTCCCATTGTTTCTGTGCTCATCTCCTGTTTGCTTTGTTTGTTGCCATGGTGTTTCATAGGTTCCTCCCCCCTTGTTAACTCATTTGCCTGTGTATATATATATAGCTCTGTGTTTCCTTGTTAATTTGTCTGACGTTTTCTTGTAGATGCTTGTCATTTGTTCCTGTTCTGCTCCTGTTCCGTGCTATCTTGGTTTATCTGTGTTATGTTTTATTCCTTTTTGTTATTAAACCTACTCTGCATCTGGATCCGCCTCATCTCTCTCTTGTTACTCAGCATTACACATGTTGTCACGACTTATTGATCATGCCATTTTTTACAGTGTTGTTAAATCCGTTAGGTAAAGCCGGCATTGCTTTAATTACCCAGCAAAACAATATCGGAACTGATGGCACACTCTTGACGGTAAGTTTAAACCATCAGATTCATCTGCACGGAAGAACTGACAAAGAACTGAAGTATTTTTTCCATCGCAAGTAAATTCAACCACAGATGGCGATAGAGAGCCCAGAATTGAATACTAGTGCAAACTTCACCACTGTTCAAATATCTAGTCAGATTTTTTTTTAATGAAATTAATTTTATTTAGTAAGAATGCATTAATTTGGTCACGTGACAGTAAAGACATTTATAATGACAAAAGATTTGTATTTCATTGTTCTTTACCTTTGTAGTCAAAGATTCTGAATATCAAAGTACCTGTTTCCACAAAAACAGCACAACTGTTTCAACACTAATAATAAATCTTTCTTGAGCACCAATTCAGCATATTAAAATGATTTCTGAAAGATCATGTGACACTGAAGACTGGAGTAATGTCAAATTCAGCTTTGTATCACAGTAACAAATTACATTTTAAATATATATTAATCTAGAAAACAGTTATTTTAAATTGTAATAATATTTCACAAATTACTGTTTTTACTGTATTTTTGATCAAATAAATGCAGCCTTGTTGAGCTTAAGAGACTTCTTTCAAAAATATTTTTTAAAATCTTACCAACCCCAAACTTCTCATTTGCTATATATGTTTCTAAGCTAATGATGTAGCAGATGTTAGAAACTCCATATGTAAGTTTTAACTACCTTGGTGCTTGCTGATGGTCATATATAGTTAATGAGTGGCTGATGCTGATGGGACATTTGGCTAGTAATAGACTTGCCTACCTCTTTATTCCCAGTGACGTCTTCTTTTTTCTTTGCACATTTTTCCACATCTTTCGGCTCAGTGGACTTTCACATTAGTACAAACTCCATCACATATTCCCTACTGACTGCCTGACCTGCGCTCTTATACGTTTTCAATGAAGGCAAAAACAAAATAATATTTTGTTTCCCAGCAGGGATGATTAGCCGAAATGGCTAATTGAGCAATTACGACACAGTGAAGCTTTTAGATGTTTTGATATATAGAGAGGTGAGCCGATTGTAGCCAATGGATTTAATGATGTGGAAAACTAATTCTTGCATGGTGGTAAAACTAATTATGACTGATTGCTTTGAACCATTATAATGGAAATATGGACAAAGTACATATCTACATATCTCCGTAGTGGTGTATACACAAGGGCCCCCAAAAAAGTGATTCAAAATCTACATTACAGCTGGAAATAAACAAAATTTTAGGATTTTGTGGAATGCAAAACATAGATTTTAAAACCTTTTTTTTCTCAACTTTTCACTCAAATTGCAGTGTATATAATATATTTTTTATCAAATCAAAACTACCAGCCACCATTTGAATCGCTGAGCTGGAGATGGTGGTCAGTGGAAGGATGTAAAGCAGGATGCTGAAACATGGCCATCACTCATTACCCTGGAGTCACCTTCACACCAATTACCCCACCAACAAGTCTATGTTAGAAACAAAAGCCATTAAAAAGCCTGTTCAGAAGGGGCTGATAATGTTCTGGACAATTGACCATATGAAAAGGGACCAAGGGTTTGTGCAATCTGTTGTGACACTGTTAAAATGTGGAGTGAAAAACTACAAATATTCTTTCAGTAAGACTCTCAAGAGTGTTTGCAGAGTTTTTCAGCAGCCTGGAAAAACATCCCCCTCACAGGAGGAAGCTGAGATAACTACTGCTAATTTGTTAGCAGGGGGTCACATTAAACAGGTTTTGTTTTCTGGTCAACGTCAACAAGTGTGGAAACACATTGTGTATGTCTGGAAACACAGCAGTTAATTGGAGAGATGTTTAAAACACAAGTGGCTTCAACATATGCACAGCACTTGTGAAAAACTGCCATTCTGATCATCTATACTATTTGTTTGCAAATTATCAAGCTAGTGTAAATATAGATTGTTCACTGAGAAATAAACAAACAAGATACTTTATAAAAAGGGGCCGAAATAGCACAAATCAGTTCTTAAATAGTACATGAAATATTTAAACATCTTTAAAACAACATAAATTTAGTGAAACAAAATTGAGACTTAAGATGTTTTTCAGTTTTCATATATATTTGAATTAAGTTCACTTTTATCTACCCACTGGCCAAGTTTCTTGCTTAATCATAAACGTCATTACGTTTCATTTGATGTATAGTTAAAAAATTAAACTAACAGGGTAAGAGAAATAACCTTATATATAACATATATATACTGAACACAGGTGGCATCTTTACTGCAATCTCAAATTAACGGTTTCTTCATGTGCTTTCCCAACAGTGGTGAGTAATGTAATTACTTTATACTTAAAAGATTAATTTAATCTTTTGGAAGTGCAGCGCAGATCCTGTTTGTGTCAGAGACCATTATCTTTAATGAAATCTGACAATTTAATTTGTGCATGATGGCAGTGAGGTTGCAGTGAATTCCAGTGGATGGGAGGAAGTGGCATTATTAAAGGACTCTAGCCTGTTGTCTGATGGTTGTCTGTGGACTTTGACAGACCGGAGTACTCAAGGACAATCACTGACCCTCTGATTAACATCTCATATCAGATTCAAGTCACTTCAGATCCATGATCTGCATTTTGACAGCAAGTTTGCTGTCTGATCTATAAAATCCTTTAGTGCACATAAAAACTTTGCATTTGTAAGCATCAAGACTGGAAAGAGTCGAAAACATTGTCGAAGCCAACGACAATTACAAACAAACAAATCCAGGGTTTAAAATTTACATCGTGCCACACAAAAAGTGAGTGAACTGGAAAAAAGTATTAATCTTAATACTTATTTTTAGTCATGAGACTGTATTTTGCATTGTGTGTATTTCCCACTATACAAGTTGAAATGCTCAACTATTTTTCTCTTGCCATATCCTATAAAAAATGTGCGACAGAGTGCTTTTGTGTAACCACAAGGAACGTATAAATGACTTCCTGATCAGCAACTGACACAAATCAATTATTTAATTTATTCCAGCTAAATAATCAAGTCCAACGTATTTCTCCAGAAGGGTGGAGACTGGGGTATCCCCATCCGAGAGCGTAGCCTGATCCGCAATTTATTCAGCTCCAAAGCTGTCGATATGTCATGAGCAACTGATCCACATTCCGTGGGGAAGACAGAGACAGATTAGGACCAATATTTGAATGAGCAAATACACCGAAATATGATTAAAGCAATTAACCACAAATGAATGGAAAGAACAGATGAATTATGGTGCGGCTCACTGGGGGACGACTCTTATATTACTGCTGCTTAGCTACCTTCTCACTCCACCAAAGCCGAGATGATCAGACGAGCAAACAATAGAATAACTGATAAACAATGCGTGCTGATGCACTGCACTCTCTGAGGGAGGCTGATGGAATTCATTAGGCTTCTGTGATTATCAATTAAAGTCCGAAAGCTCTTTGAATTAATACAATTGTGTTTTTTGAAGCGTCAAAACCAATATTGTGGGTTTGAGTGGGATGTCTCTTACCCGGCTGACTCCACGACCGCGGTCCTCTCCGTAGTTGGTGCCCAGGATCTCAAAGTAGATGTTGGGGTTAGTGCCATTATCATTAAACTCCCCGCAAGCTGGCCAGACACTTACACCATCCTGTAATAAACAAACAAACAAAAAAAAAACAAAGTGATGTTTAAATCAAATGCTTACATTTGACATGTGTTTGACATGGCTTTATCATCTAATAAAAACCATGTGTATAAAAATGTCTCATTAAGCACATTATATATGCGCATATAAACATTATATATGTGTGTAATTATCACCCCACTAGTGACACCACAGAGAACTGCAAATTTAGGCTTTAACACACTCCTGTCATCATCAGAAAGTCCCACCCCTAAGCCAATGCTGTTGTGTCAATCCAGTCAGACCACCCAAACAAAATGATCAGAATAAGATTGTTTTTTGTGCCACCAGGGAGGTCTTTTAATGTGCTATTATGAAAGCGTTTATGCTTTGTGTGCTTTTCTTTTTAAATATCTACTACTACTATATACACTAACATTCAGAATCTGTTCAGGGAACATTTTTTTAAATCAGAAGTCAGATCACTGAATTGATTAAAAAGTGACAGTAAAGACTTTGATATTGTTGCAAAATATTTCTGTTTCAAATAAATCATGTTTTCTGAACTTTCTAGTTATCAGAGTATCCTAAAAATACCGTTTCATGATTCACAACAAAAAAATTAATTCACATAACTGTTTTTCAACATTAATAATAATAAATCAAATCAGCTATACGCACCATTAAATTATTATCTGAACGAAAACTGGTAATAATGGCTTCATTGTTTTTTTCAGCTTTGCCATCAATAAATACATTACATTAACAAAATTACATTACAAAAATATATTAAATAATAAATTACAAAATTTCTATAAAATCAATTCCAAAAAACTGCAAACTAAATTTTTTAATATTACTATTTAATTAATATTACCAATATTATATTTTTACTGTGCTTTTTTATTTCTTTATTTTTTCAAACAAATGGAGCCTTGGTGAGCATAGGATACTTCCAATAACTTAAAAAAAAACAATCGTACTGACACCCATCTTTTGACTAGAAGTGTATCAGCAGAAAGTGCGTTTTTTACTAACCTTGAGGACCTCACGGTCCTAAAGCCAACAGTCATTTTGTTTCGCAATGCAAATACATTCAAGGTCAATCTCCCATTCCTCCTTGAAGTTCAAAATTTTGTGTCACAAAAAATAACAAATAATATAATTAATAAAAATACAAATAATACTGCTCTAAATCATAGCCTGGCACAGTGGTTTGTGTACAGGCTCCAACCTATCACAGTGTTGAGCTCATGCAGCATATGAGTGTTTGGTCTAACTTGGAAATTTGCTGATCATGCCACTCTGTCCCTACCATTAATTTTTTCCTCCTGTCTTCTATGAGAAAAGGGTCCTCGCTCTGGGGGGGGGGGGGGGGGGGGGTCCTTTCCGTTTTTCATCAGGCCCCTTATTTGAACTCCAAAATAGCTTCACAGCATCATTCCAGCCTACAAAAATCCCCAGTCCTAAACTGCGTCCAAACATGTCCTGCCCAGCAACAACCCACATGAACAGACAGATAATTGTTGTAAATTCACTCTACCAATACCAGTGCTGACAAAACGAATTAGACAGCCAATTATAAAAGCTGATGAGCGCTTTCCAAATGAGTTCACCAACTGCTGCTTTGTTAAGCCGATACACACAAACTTCCCCTAATTAAGCTGTAAAGCAATGTTCCAGTCCTCCGGGAATTGAATACAAGGTCATTATACAGCTGATGTACAGTAAAATATGTGTGTAAAACTCCGTGCCATTTCAATATATATACATTACATGCCTGCGCACCGTTCTCCCAAACATCCCTTCAAAATGAGGTTGTTCAAATCTAGGCAGATTCCAAGGTGGTACGAGCCAGTGTGTTCTTGCGGTCACCCAGTGTCTGAATAAATTGCCCTATCTGCTTTAATACGACTGTCACATAGGCAGCGGTGTGGAGGTGAGAGCTGGCCGAGAGGTGATATCTCTACTGTGGGATGGCAGGGAGGATCAGATACATGTGGATATAGGAGGAACAGTACATCCCTCGGGGGGTAAAGCCATTGCCCACCAAGCATGGAGTTAAACCAGCACTCAGTCACTAGCTCTCTAACATAGACTGTCATCTCACCTGAGGCAGTGTGCCATTTCTGTGGCCCTGCTGTACACCAGGCAGACAGAAGGGAGGAGAGTTTCACTGTACCACAACATCCCCCCTCTCCCCAACCGGCACCCAGATGGAGACTCATCACGGTCCTCAAAATCAAACAGTCATCTGGTTTCCAATGCAAATGCATTCAAGGTCAGTCTCCCATTCAATCACATCTCTATAATCACAGCAGGGCTGACAGTTAAGACCTTTTCTGTTGGCCTGGTCAGGTTTTCCTTTATACTGCCAACACTTTCACAGGCTTTTTCAGTTTTTTTTTAGTTTTAACAATGTACTTATGTGTCTGAATGCCATGCCATTAAATGTTAGAGGGATAGTTCACCCAAAAATGAACATTCTGTCATTATTCACACTGTTCCAAACCTGTATGACTTTCTTTCTTCTGTGGAAGAATTTCTTGAATATTCTGGCCCACTCTTTTCAATATAATTAAAGTGATTGAGACTGACACTGTAAAGCTATAAAATGACAAAACTAAAAACTGAATAAAAGTCCAGCCAATATGATAATTGTGTGTAACAAACAGACCAAAATTGAAGTTGTTAAACACATACAATTTTGGCATGTGCCCTAGATTTCACTGGAGTTCATGAAAGAAGTAGTGATGTCTTTTACATAAACAAATTATGATTTTGATTCAAATCGAAATAATTCACTGATCCACTTTGCCAAAATGGTCTGAATAATTAATTTTGATTTACACTTGAAAGTTAAACATGTTTGGAACAACATGAGGGTGTGCAAATGATGATCTTTTTTCTACATTTTAGTCCTTTGAGGAAATGTTTTCTTTACAAATAAAATACAGAAATACAGTTTTAAATTGCAGTACTTACAAAATAGGGGGTGGGCGATATGACCAAAATCTTATATCATGATATGAGTATTTTTTATTTCACTGTAACAATATATATCACAATCTAGTTATTCTCGCTATACGGTCTTTATGATATCAACATTTTTGATACCATAGAAATTTCATAATTTTTGTCACCAGTGTCAATATCACAAAATAACTAATACTAGCCTAAATTAAAAAAACAAAAAAAAACAAACAAAAACTCAAGCTCACCGAAGACCAAGTAAACAGTCAGCGATTAATAAGAATAAGAAACTAATTACAAGCAATAGGACAAAAAACTACAGTAGAACAAATAAATAAGAAATGCTACATACATTGAATAAAGTATTATAAATGTATTAAAACACTGGATATTCTTCACTGTGTAAATTAAATAATTATTTCTTCTTATTAAAAATACAAAAGTAATTTAGTCAAGAACAGAAAGAGGTTTTCTCTCTTTTGTTGTTTGATTAACATGAATGGCAGACATAGGAATTTAGATAAAAAAATAAAATCAGGTCTATGAGACGTTGCATGTTTGGTCAATTTTTCCCAGTGCAAAACAAATTGTTCCATTTTATGGTTTACAAATGCTGTTATTTGCTCCATTTTATAAATGTCCATTGTAATTTCCATCCATGCATTCAAGATAGGACTCTCTTGTGACAACCATTTTTTGGTCAAATTCTTTTTAACAGCCACCAACAGTAGATTCATTAGGTATTTAGGTAATGCCAGATGGGCATTTTGACACATTAAAGTGTGTGTATTTAACCGTTCAAGGACTATAAAGCGGCAAAAATAACTCCATTCAATAGTCCGGCGCTCTATCTTCACATAAGCGTGTCTCTCTGACAGCGCTCTACATTGGTGATAAGTTTAAATCAGTAGATTTTACAACATCAATAATCAATACTTCACAGTGAAAGTTCTGTCAACTAGCCTGATACATGTTTATTGTAAAGCTCTGTACAGTACTGTACCTTCTTCACGGTATCCAGCATAGACTTGCCACCCTGCCAGGGTTTGGAGCCCTTGCGGATGCACGAAAGACTCGCCATGCTGTGCCATTTCCTGTCCTCCAGCTTCCTGTGGAAGGTGTTGGCCAGCAGCAGCACCGCGTCATAGATGTAGCGGTTGGTGATCTGACAAGATGACAAAAAGCAGCAGGTAAACAAAGACACAAAAAGAAAAGGAACAGACGATGTGAGCACAGAGAACCAGAGACACCAGATTAATATTCTCTTACAAGAAAAAGATTTATGTCTGAGTGGGTACAACTGGGATGAATGGTCTCTACAGTGGAAATGACAACAGGCTGCACACATTGAAAGAGCCCTGAAAGACAATGGAGTTTAATAAGCATCAGAAAAAACACACTTAATACCTGTCATTTATAGCATGATTTAGGGTTTGTGTCTGACTTGGGACTTCAATTGTAACCTGAAACAGGTCCATATAAAATGTTAATGAATAAATAAATAAACCATTTATTTTTTTGTTTGGTCATCTTGGCATGGTTTTAATGTAAATAGTCAATGTTGTCTCGAGTAAATGTAAACAGACAGGGCCAACAATGGCTGAGTCAAGATATCAATATTTGGAATCTGTGCATTGAGTTTTGAAGTATAAATGCATACTGCTCTGTTTCTATTCTGGGAAAATGAGACACACTTAAGTTTTTTCATAAAGAGTTTCTTCATCTCCATCTGAAATTTAAGTAAAACATTGTAAAACTGGCATTTTAAACAAAATGTATGTTCACTCTGTTCAAATGTATGAGGTCAGTTTTTTTTAAATTAACATTCAATAACGTAATATTTATAAATTTTACTCTGCAAGGATGCATTACATTGAACAAACCTGACAGTAAAGACATTTAAAATGTTACAAAAAAATCACTGTTTCCACATTCTGTTTTCAATATTAATAAGATAAGAAATATTGCTTGAGCAGCAAATCAGCATATTAAGAATGATTTCTGATGGATCATGGCACAGAGGACTGGAGTAATGGCTGCTGAAAATTCAGCTTTGAAATCTCAGGAATAAATTATATTTTAATATATGTTAAAGTACAAAATGGTTTCAGTTTCAATAAAAAAATATATTTCACAATATTACCATTTTTACTGTATTTATTTATCAAATAAATGCCACCTTGGTGAGAATAAGAAACTTCTTTCAAAAACCACCAACCTGAAACTTTGTGGTATTGTTAAAAAAGGCTTGAAGGAATTAAAGACACATCCATTTAATAGCACACACCTCTTAGATGTGGAACCTACATAGTTTCCACATTATACAGGACCAACAGTAACGTCTCTAGGTTACGTATGTAACCTTGGTTCCTTGAGGGAACGAGACGCTGCATCGAGATTCGCTTTGGGAACGCCCTTGCGTGACCGCGTTCTGAAGCAGGTGTAAAATCAGTCCAATGGAGCAGCAAGACATCACAAGCAGGGTGACGTAAGCACCAGAAAGCATAAAAGCGCATCCGGCCGAGCGCCACCCAGCTTCGATGAAGTAGCGCCCGCAGGGATGCAGGGATATGGCCAAGAGCGCAGCGTCCCGTTCCCCTCGGGCCATGGTCATACGTAACCTAGAGACGTTCCCCCTTCAGGAACTCGAGCTGCGTCGAGATTTGCTTTTGGAACGAGAATACCAACTGCGCCATACTACCAAATCCCTGCCTGTGTGTGTATCAGATGAGCACATCAAGAAGAGAGAACTTGGGAACCTAGGGTAGAAGCCAAGTCTAGGTTGTAAAAGCGGACAAAAGCTTGCGGAGAGGACCAGCTCGCTGCAGCACAAATGTCCTGCAAGGCCACACCAAGCTGAAAGCCTTGGAGGCCGCCATACTCCTGTTCGAGCGCGCTCTGACCCCCATAGGTGACGGGAAGTCAGAGGACTCGTAGGCTAGTGAGATGTCCTCGACCACCCACCTACCCATAGTCTTCTTGGTCGCTGGAAATCCCTTCTTTGGTGGACCAAACCAAACAAAAAGTTGATCTGCCTTATGCCACGGGGCAGCTCTGTGTGCGTAAGCGTCCAGTGCTCGAACTGGACAGAGCAGATTAAGCCTTTCTTGGCCTTCTTCCTGGAATGGAGGAGGACAGAATGCCTGAAGTACTATGGGCCCTGGTGAAGAAGTGGGCACCTTAGGGACATACCCGGCCCTCGGGTAAAGGAATGCCCTAACCATGCCTGGAGCTAACTCCAGGCAAGAAACAGAGAGTTCCTGAAGATCCGCTATCCTTTTTAGTGAGGAAATAGCGAGGAGAAAGATGGTCTTGAGCCTGAGCAACTTGACCGAACTTCTTCTATGGGTTCAAAGGGGGCATTGCATAAGCCCTCCAGAACCACAGCCAGGTCCCATGAGGGCACCTTGGTGTGCTGTACTGGCCTCAGCCTCCGGGTGCCATGGAGGAAATGTGTAACTAATGGATGTTTCTTCAATGACTGACCACCCTGAAGGGCGTGATAAGCAGCTATGGCCGCCACTTATACCTTCAGAGTGGAGGGAGATAACTTTGCGGAGAATCGCTCCTGCAGAAACTCTAGAACTGTATCAATTGGGCAGTTGACTGGGTCCTGCGGTCGCTGTCCGCACAATGAAGCAAAAAGTTTCCACTTCAAGGCATACTGTTTCCTAGTGGTGGGAGCTCTGGACTGGAGTATAGTCTCAACAACCTCAGTTGAGAGACCAGATGCTATGAGCTGTGCCCCCTCAGGGGCCATGCCCACAGCTTCCATAACTCCGGGCGGGGGTGAAGAATGGCGCCCCCCGCCTGAGAGAGGAAGTCCCTCCTGATCGAAATCTCCAGCGGAGAGCCGTCGAGGAGGGACACCAAGCTCGAGAACCAGCTTGTACAAGGGGCAGAACCAGACCCCCCCCCCCCCCCCGCCGATTGATTAGGGACCACCGATGTGTTTAAAATATCATACAATAGATTGTGCGGCTTAAGTAACATCACAAAAAAATTGAATAATTTCCACCAATGATTTGCTCATGTAAGACAATGAGCATGCATTCAATAAATTACCTTAGTATAGCAGTTTTATTTTTTTTATCTGTAAAACAAATGTCAGTCTTGATAGAGAGAGTGTCGTCATGATTTGAATACAAAACCAAATATTGTCTTCCAAACACCCTGAGAGAAACCTGTCGTAATTTAATTTACCACATTCTAATCCACGGTTTGGGAAGTTGGATTTTTTTTTCTCTCTCTCTTCAATTGATTATTTAAACGGCACTGCCACCAAGATAACAGCAATAACAACAGCAGCAAACAATTTACCACAAGGCTTTGGCAAAGCCTGACTTTTGACCCTGCAGAAAATAAGCTCTATCCATCAAACACGCAGCTATCTTTCCTCACGTAGGTTAATCGAATAGAGTAAATAAAGATATGCTTGCACCTGGTTATAGCAACTGAATACAGTGCCACAACCATGACAGGTCCTTCCTCTCAACTCCAGGTTTAAATGAATAATTTGCATGTTGCTGTTCAATGCCATGAAGTAAATTGGTGTTCACTTTCTGTCTCTCTTCATTACTTTCCTCTAGTGTGCAGCAAAGCCACTGGAAGGCAAGCCTGCAACATTTAGCTGAAAAAAGCGTAACGGCTAACCCTAACACTGCGACTTTGGCGGAAAGCAGGGAAGGAAACCAGAGGCCAGTTGCCTTCATAGATATCATTTTAAAAAGTTAAGAAGCTACCTTATGTTGGCTCAAATGTAAGACAAAACGAATCCTCCAGATGGTCACCAAATGAATTTACCTGCCTTTAAAAGGACTGCACCTTTAACTTAATAACATGCTCAGGGAAACATATTTCCAAAATGGCCAGCAAGTTAACTGAAAAATGGCCCGCAAGTTAATGAACCTTGCATTACTAATAAATCAACTCCAACGTATGTACATACACACACATACATTATATTATACCCAGACATAACAAGACTTAGAGCTTTCATAGCAGCTGTTTCTTATGGGCGCTATTTCATAAGATTGCCGCCATATGGGACGGTAAAAGCCGTGTTCATGAACACTAAGATCAAGTTGACCTGTGCATCTCCAAACCCTGTCCCTGTGTGCATGTGCGGAAAGATGTATATCTGCAGACTCTCGTCAGATTGATTGATTTGGAGAAACACACCTCTGCCAACTACGCCAACAAGACGAAGGTGTTACAGAATTAAACTAAGTCGACCACCCAAGATTAAAAAACCTGTAAGCTGGTTAAGAATATTAAATACACAAACAACAAAGTTTATCAATTTTGTTTGGTTCTGACTTTAAATCTCTAGGGCGGTGTACACCCGAAGCTCGGCCCGAAACCTGTAATGGCCTCTTGAAAACACAACTCGGCAAATTGACTGGTCCAGATGGCGGATTCTCTCCTTTCTGCCCATGCAGAATCTGTTGCGAGCTGAGTCTCTGTACTGTGGAATGATATTTACACCATCATCTACCAGTAGCTAGGCTTGAAACTCACTTCATCGATCTCCGACAGAGTCTTAGTGTATCAGTCTTTATAAAACGAAAGATAACGCTTTATGCTTCTCTGAACAAAAAACCGTCGGCTCCTGGGGTCGTGTCGTGGGCGGACGCAATCTAAAAGGAGTACACCGCTCCGCAAAGCTTTTGCGTAGCGATTGCTTGCAAGCTGTGACATTGCTATAAATAAAACAGGAGCAAAATCTTTATAATCTTAAAGGGTTAGTCCACACAAAAATTTAAATTCTGTCATTAATTGCTCACCCTCATTTTGTTTCAAACCCGTAAGACCTTCGTTTCATCTTCGGAACACAAATTAAGATATTTTTTGATCAACTTGTCGGGCTCTTTGACCCTCCCTGACAGCAAGGTAAACTCCCGTTCAAGGTTTAATCCTTTAAGTCTTCTTGTAGCTTCCGCTCAACTTTACAGTTCGATATCCCACCTGATGGTCACCATGCGCGTCTACCACACACTTTGGCACGGCACGCATCTTGGTTTCACTTTCGGGACGGAACTGTCCCGTATTACCTTTCATGTCCATGGGAGGGTCAGAGCTAGCCTCGCTCTATTTTCATCAAAAATATCTAAATTGTGTTTCGATGATGAACCGAAAATGTCTTACGGGTTGGAACAAATGAGGGGTAGCTATTAATGACGGATTTTCCATTTTTGGGTGAATAACCTTAACTGAAACTTCATTATTTTGAGGGCTAACTATCATGCATCCGTACATAACACTATTGCCATAAACGAATCCTACGGAGTCACAGAACGGTCTGAAATCTTAAACACATCGGTAACCACACTTCCCAACAGCAAACTGCACCCTACAAGCAGAACGGCGCTCTAACCGTACCCAGTACGGTACATTTGCGTCCGTGGATATTGGTATTTAACTATGGATTTTTAAAAACCCACACACCATTACTTTTTTCCATTCCACCTGTTTCTTCCATGGATTCTAATTCTATTCAACCTATACATTAGCCTATTGTTCTCCATATATGCACTTGCTCGCCGATCTGCCAACAAATCACTCTCACACTGAAATTTGAATTGCACGATAAAACGAAACTGTCACATTTCACTGTATCCATCTAAAGCGGGGTTCTTTGGAGTCCCGTGGACCCCGTGGTTATCAACTCTTCCCTCAATCCTTACGACGGACTTCAGTGATAAGAATGAACACATGGATACGGCTGCCCGTACTTCTCTCGCTCTCTGGTGTGTGTCCATTGCCGCCTCTTGCCACGGGAACGAAGTGCCCAACAACTCAATCTCTGCCTTAATGAAAATTCTGAAGTACCCAAACCTCCGAGAAAAAAAAAACTTAAACTTACAGAACGTTAGAAGCCTGAAAGAGTGTATTCTTAGCACAGAAATACATCCAACTCATTTTTTTTTTTTTTTGAGACTTTGGTCATGTTTAGCATGGGAATCCAACTCTTTAACAGTGTAAATAACTCAGAATGAATGAAATGGCATTAGACCTCCCATTTAAAAAGGATTTTGCCATCACATCATCAACTTAGCAACATGCTAATGTCAAACTCTACTGGAATCAACTGTGATGGAATCTCCTGTGCTATTTGAAAGGCATAAGGAGTTGCTGCCCACGTCATTCCAGTTCAGTCACTCCATTTCAATTAATGGAGGAATGTGCTCAATGTTAGGCAATGTAGAGGTGGTGTACCCCCCACACACACACACACACACTTCTCAATCAAGACTGAGCCAATTTCAATAACAAGAAGTCTGGAGATTTCAATTATCCCATGAGGTGTTTCAACAAAATTAATTTAATTGAATAAACATTACAGCAGAAGTGCTCTATGTAATCTATTATTCACATTTATATGCAAATCAGCAAAAATAAAGAGGCATCTAGTGACAAATTCTGGCACTGTGCGAACGGTGCTGAGAGGGCGGAGAGAGACCCAAATTCACACGAACAAAAGGCACGCTCCCATCCATCCCACAGAGCTGTATTTAACATTTCGGCTGAGATCGGGTGGATGGGAATGCTGTAATAATCGACTAGAATGGAAGCAGAGAGACCGAGCCGATCCCAGAACTGCCAGGCAGGGTTTTGACAGCCAGCGTCTGATGGAAAGACTTGGAAAAACAAAAGCACACAAACAACGACAAGCAATCAGTTCTCGACACCTTGCCCCTGGCACAAACCTTCATGTATTACAACGAGGCGGAAAAAAACACGGAAAACACGACAGCGGCGTAGGGAAAGAGTGATACTCACTGGATACGTCTAGCTTTGCTTTCTTCCATTTTTTCTGTGGGCATGAGACATGCTGGAGGACACTTGACACATTTTCGTCCTTGCGAGAGTGGGTTAACATGAGGCCACCTACGTTAACGTGCGGCGCACTCTGAAATGGCCGGCCGGCCCTGTGAGCCAAGGTGCAAGATTCACCACAATAAACCGGTGTGTATTTGTACGTCTGTTTGTGTGTTTCGAAAATAAGCCAATCTATTTTTAGCTGCAGTTTAGTTCCATCGGTTTGAAACGCCGCACTCTAACACATCAAATCTCAGATGCAGGGAGTCTTGCAGGCAAAGGATGCAGCCTATTTTTAGATTTTAGCAGTCATCCTAGGAAATGTGCCTGAGGGAATCAACCTAATGTAATACCCACATGTGCACGTACTTACCTCGCTGCCCGGACAACCACATCGGTTCCAGCGATTTCCAAGGGACTCGGAAACAAACAAATCGCCTTACATACTTCACTCTGGGAGCAACAAATGTGCCTCTCGTGTTTCGTTTTACACAGATACCCAGTCACCCCCATCTATGCTTTTCTTCCCTCTTCCTTCTCTACTACTACCCACACACCAAAAATATACACCATAATCATACCTATAATATATATACTCACTATCACCCATACACATACACTATACATACATCACATCCTTAGCTTCTCTATACCTGATTAACCTCTATCTCACTTTTTTTTTTGCGCAGGCTTCAAGTGCAGATGTTTTGTTCCCCAAGTACGAGACGGGCAAACTCCCGCCATGTAGGACAAGCTGCTCATAAAATGAAGAGTCCCAATTTCACTTATGACAGCCCCAACTCTAGAAAATCTCACCGGACGCCAATCAGCGCGCGGTAATGCCGGAGCTGCATGCAACTGACTTTGCATATCTCCATCGCCAGAGAACTGTGTGCGGTATTGATTACCGGGTCACATACCGAGGAACTCCCCACCAACAAATTCAATTATAATTAATTGAGACAAACAACCGTGAGAGTGGCACGATTGGACTGAAACAGAGGGGACAGGCCCCGACCGAAAGAATAACACTCACCTGGACGGAACCAAGTCCCATCCCGTACCGCCTTCCAGTTGCTCTCCTCTACCTTCTCGCGCCGGTGATCCGGTCCCTCTTCCCTACCGCATACCACCCGCCTCACTCGTACAGACAAGCCCCCAAGGAAGGATTGACTTAGGTGCCGGCACGACAATCTCATTCTATGCAAAAAGCTTCCATCTTCTCCTTTCCCTCCCACCATCTCCATTTCCCCTGTTCTTCAATCCAACATTTTTGGGCAAACACCTTTCCGAACTGCAAGAGAGAGAACTTGCCCCCACGTAGGGCTAATGTGTACGAGTAGATAAACGTGTCATCGTCGAGATTGCTTACCAAACATTATTTTATTATTTAACCCTAACTCTTTTTACTCATAATAATACATTTTTTTGATTATTTAAAATTTAATTTTAATCTTGCCATTTGTATTTACTTAAATGTTTTAACACAAAAAGTATTATTTTAATAAACATAAGAATGTAATATTTAAGTAACAAAAAAATTATTTAGAGTCAGAACTATCAGTAAGGTTTGAAGGGTTTTGTTTTTAGTGTTAAATAATAAGAAGCTGTGAATGTTTGCCCTGATGCTAATGTTATTATTCATTTTATGAATATTCTATCTTTTGGTTGCATCATGTTCCAAAAACCACCCTCTTCTCACACTATCCCGACCCATCCACATACCTGCGACTACAAGCTCTCGCCTTTCAACTTTTTCAATGATTATCCAAAAACATGCATACCCGCATGGGGGTTAAAATGTTACTCTATTTACAAATTCCCGCAACACAAAACTAACAAAAAACTTCTGTGTTATAATATATAATAATTGCAATTTGTGACACATTACTTGAATGACATAAAATTACTCATAACATTTAATATTGAATCATTACGGATTGTAATGCCCACCCCTATACAACACCGTGTAATTTCAAACACAAATTTTACAGTATAACAGAGAGCCATTCAAATCGTGCCCGCAAAGAATACGTGCACCCATGACCAAACAAACAGCTCTGTAAAGAGGTGACGGCATGGTGAAAACAAGAAGGAGGAACAAGGGAGCCCCTAAAGACGCAGCATCGGATCGAACTCACCTGTCCTGCGGTGCATGTGCTGGGAAAATGGCGACCAAGCGGGACCAAACCAAAAGCCTCACCCAACCAACCCTGCCGAGGGCACCAACGTGAGTGACAACCCCTCAGCGAGCACCCCTAAGACAGAAACAGGACTGGTGCGCCAGGAATGGCATCGAAGAACTTTCTCAACACTTTTCTTGCCCCAAGGGCGACGTGCGCGCTTACTCTATGCTCCCGGTGATCACACGCGTTGCCACAGCGGAATCCCCAGACTCTAAGGGCTCCCCTCGCATAAACAATCACCAGGAGGTTTTCATCATCACGCCAAAGACAGACATCTGCATGGAAGTCCAACAGGAGAGTGGACATGTGGTACAGTGTGCATAAACAACACCTACCCCATCTACTGGACAGCGTATCTGCCAATCTCGCAGTCCATCACTCATTACTACAGGCCCCTCCAAAAACCCCCGGATAACACACATGATCAAGAGGACCAGCACACCTGCACTCGGCCACGACCTGAATGTCACATCCGTGTTTTCTACAGAATTCAGATTTTTTTTGCAGTCTATTTCTTGTAACATATTTTAAAGCACACTACCATTTAAAAGTCTAGACACAGCAACTTATTTTTTAATCTTCACATTTTAGAATAATAGTAAAGGTCATCAAAAAATATGAAATATCCACCCACACAGCAACAGTTGGATAGGCAACAAACTTTGTTGTTTTGTTTTAGTTCCACAATAGATTTAACGATATTAGCTTAAAATACTTACTTTCCCATCGACTTGTTTTTGTTATTACCTGTGGAACACTACCAAAAGCAACCAAACCCAACCCCTAGCACTCCCCCCAACCACAGTGCAATCAGAATTTTTCGTGCGTAACAACTTTCACTTCGCAGGCAGGTGCCCCGGAGAACTTAACGACCTGCTACCACGCTCCCCGACCCTAACCCCCTCCACCTCTACCTACCATATGACCATGAAAAGCAGTGTCCTTCTACTCTGGCAATTGTTGGAGGACCAAACGCAGTCCCATCTACAGTGTACCTATTAGCAACTCATTATGTGAACTAACCCAAACCACTAATTCCCCATACCCACCATACCTTAACTATGCCCATAACAAAGACACTCAAACAATATATCTCTGAGAAAACAAATATTCACACACTACCATAAGGAACCCCTCCCGATGAGACATGACCATTTAATGACAGTTGTCATATAACATTGCATATAAAAACCTTCATATTCAGTGAAATGTGTAATGTCATGTTAAGGACATGGTTCATGTCAGTATTTATCGCACACACACCTTTCAGTCAAGTGTAACCGATTTTTTGATTTTTAACTTTAAGTAAATGTTAAATTTGATGATAGAGAGAGGAAAGAAGAGCTTTGTAATCATCGACTCTAAACTCCCTTAAGACCCTCAAAACCTCTCGTCACAATATCTTCAGAGTATCCGGTCTACTTGTAGATTTTTGTTCTCAAGTCCATACCCACAATCAAAGTTTGTCTCTTGAACTTTCTTTAACATCTTTAGGTAGTGACATAAATCCATATCTTGGATCTGTATTGAAATTTCCATACTGTATCCTATACTATATATATAGATATATAAGCCCCGATATAACTCTAAAATTCCTTACCTATAACATTTACAACTACGGGGTGATGCGATATGAACACACCATAAATGAACTATCTCGAGACTTTCTGGATGTGATCGATTAAAAGACCTGACATTAGATGTATATTATGCGGAGTGTTTATTGTGCGTGGAACCTCCCTCCTTTGTACCTTAGGATGTGCTAAAGAAAGCGGCACTCCGATAAGTTTTACCTATTATTAATCATTCTGTATCCGTGGTCGGTTAAATACTGACAGAAATTATCGTTTCCAATAAGTTTTTAAAACACACCTAAAGTTTGCTTTTCTTAACCCTTTCGAAACCTAGTCCCATTTTTTCTAAAAGTGTCCCCTTATATTGTTGAGTCATAATTCTTTAACATTTAATCAGGGACTTAGATCAATAAGACAATTTGCGCTGCCTGTTCCACAAGCAAATAACTAAACACAGACGCTTGCCATCTGAAGTGCCGCATTTAGATGTATTACACAAACTGTATTTTGGTTAATGCAAGCACGTGAATCATTTTACAACCTGCAATATACAAAGCATCACATAATGTTTTGATACATTGAAATATAAAAACGTTGAATACTTGCGATATGAAATGATGTAAAAAACATGAAAAACAATCCCAACAAAGCAACAAAGAAAAAAGCCGAAATTTGAAATTTAAAACCGCCACGGCAAGGTAGGCAGCACCGTACTGTTAATAAGTGAGTCCATTTGCGATGAACCGAATCATTTAAACGGTGGCACTTCATTCCGGACCGAAAACACGTCAATTGCTCAGGGCCAGACACAACCACAGCGTGATGGTGTTTGGAATGTTTTTTTGTTGGCGAAATAGTGTAAAAACAGGCAATATGGTGTCTAAAATTTAAGTCTCTTAATTAACTTATTGTTTGAATTCAATGTCACATTTGTAATCATAGTATTTTTTTGGAGAAAAACGGCACTCTTCGAGTGAAATTGAATAAATATATGAAGTGGTATAAATATAGAAATTTTCTGCCATCATGTCTTGAATTCGTGATCATTCTAAATGCATTTTAACAGGGACTCACCTCCCATATCCTCCTGAATAAGGCAGTGCGATCAAGACAAAACCACACACTCAAGGCATGCCATTCATCCAGCACTACGTCCTAGACTCTTCCTACACGTCGACTCATACAACCCTAATCGTCAGCGTGCGCTTTGTAGAGATGTTTTGAATGGTTTTTGCAAAATAATCGATAATGTCAAATAGCACATCGTTAAAACAACAAAAATTACGATATTATCGCAGACGATAAATAGAGAACACTCTACTACAAAAACACCAATTGTGAAAAACAAAGACTTTAGATCATTTAATAAAAAACGTTCTGTGTAACAGTTACGACCAGGTCTGGCCCCAGTAATTGAATGATTCACGAATGATAATGTTGAGGGTTAAATCTATTTTGTAACCAGATTCATTAAAAGAACCACCGCGATACATACCCCAGGCATCCTTCAGAATTAGACTCATGTTATACAGCTCCATGCAGGGCACAGTAAGACCGACTGCAATTGAGGTATGTGAAGGAGTGTTTCTACTATGGGCTTATATTACCTGAACCCCAACACTAGCAAACAAATATTTGGCAAAACTCTGAGAACTGTCGTCAATGAACTGAAGCCTACCCTTACCTTTGGTTCTGTGCTGCTCAGCACGGGTAAGCACATTCACTTTCCACGGTACACGTATCATCAATGTGCTCTCTCAACATTTCCAAAGCTGACGCCTCATATATTGGGTCTGGAGAAATCTTCGGATGTTTTTAGTGACAGAAAGCCTCTGTGAAGAATGTGTGGGTGTGCCGTATGTGAGAGAAAGATGAGAGCGCGAGATGACAAAAGGCGGGGAAAGACCCGTGGGGAAACCAAGAGGTACCACACAAATCTCAAAGAAAAAGCCAATACTTTATAAGCCCGTCGGAGTCATGTCGGGGCCTTTAAGGGCAACCCCCGGCCGGAGTGAGGGAGAGGAATGGAGAGAGTGATGTGAAAAAAAGGAAGAGGTGGTTTAAAAAGGCAGCATGTCGCATAGCGGGCTTCATGCGGGCCATTAAAACACAAGAGCCCGAGACAAGCAATCAAAGGCAATCACACACACACCTTTATACTGTATTACACAAAAGCACAACTATATGACTTTTGTGAATATTAATAACTGTAGGTCCAGTATTTATGCTAGAATCTAGAATGCCCATGCTAATCAGCAGAAAAATACCGTTTTTTTTAGCATGCTTTGAGCTAAAGAAGCTACATTTATGAAACCACAGTTGTCAGATATCATTGGTGATTTGGCATCCTATTTAAACATAATCTTGAAAGTTTTGGAGATTTCTTCGACTACAAACTAACAACTAGCTGCACAGGCATGGCTTTCATTTCACTCATACATATGGCACAGCACTAAAAAAACTGCTTCTGTGTCACACTGGCTTTACGCCCACTCACAACATGAAAGACAGTCATAACGCCAACTATATTGGCATCAAAATTGAGAAATGATAACACCCTTTTATTAGTGCTCTCTGGAGTTGTCATCTGCTGCTTTAAATGCTCAAACTCTTTAAAGTCAAATGGATTCTGATTAGCTGTCAGTGTTTTTATCATTCATCAGCTGGAAAAAATTGTTCTGAAAGTGATTCCAACGATATCCATTCCTCTGTGGCATTAACGTTATAGCTTTGGTGTGGCTGTCGCTATTTTCATAGAATTAGAACACTTATTAAAACTTATAGTCGTCATCCTTGGTGTGATCGGGCCTTCAAAGCAACTTTCAATGGCAGCCAATATGTTTTAAAGTACTTAGAGTAATGATAGTACTTGTAATAATTGAAAAAAAAAACATATTAAAACAACTAAAGCCAAACTAAGCCCTTAGTCTTGTCAATCTGACCTGTTGGCTGGTTTTAGAGGGGTTTCGTGCAGTTTTGGGTTGGGAAACCACCTTGCCACCAAGCTAAACCCCAGCCTGACCAAGACTAACTAAACCACCTTAAACAAAACCAAACGATGATACCAAACCTGATAAGAACCCATACAGCCTGACACCAGAAATGGCCAGCCAATCAGAACGCATCTTGCGGTTTTGGTTAAACTCTTGCTATAATTGTGTACAATACGTACTAGACCGATGTCATCTGAGGCTAAGACCAGGTCTAATTGTGTTTCAGCATGCTGATATGGGGTCGAATTTGATATTCAGATAGTGTTGTGCGGTTTGTCAGATCTGTCAGTTTGATCCAGTGTTTGATCTGAGGAGTCTGTTACAACAGTCTCATAAAAACCTCCAAAATAAGCTACACATGAAAGCTAAACAGATGGACAGGACATATATATATATATGGGATCTGTATCCTCATCATCATATTATTATTATTATTAATTAGCGGTGTGTTCTTTTATTGTCTTATATCTCATCAACCATTGTCACTGTCTGGGATAATATGCTCAAACTAAGTAGCTGAAACAAAAAACAAAAGCATGGCAAGCCCCAGGTTAACTTTCCTGAGGAAATGACAGCTCCACACACCCACACCACAAACACCAAACACACCACAAAAACCACACACACACACAGCTCCATGAATTTAGGGAGAAAAGCTAGAGAGGATGGAGAGAAGGAAGTAAAGGATGAAAAAAAAATCTTATAGCAGTCCCCGATGGCTAAGTTTGATACACATCTTCCTCACTTCCCCTTGAAATGAGGGTGCTACTGGGAAAGGGATCTAATTTTCCCTCAACCAATCGGCTTGCGAGCATACGGGTCATGAGTGGGATCTCTGCGGGACAGACCCAGCCCACAATGCCCCACACCACACACAAACCACACACACACTCACTCACTCACTAGTTTGGATTCACATCATAAATCTATGAGGACACCTGGGAATATAGGATGTAAGCCCGGAATCAAATGCAATTGGCTTCGGGAACTTCGGCTTCGAGAGAATCGTTGAGTGACAGCTGCATACCCCTACAATGTCTGACCGTCGATTC
The DNA here is from genome assembly GCA_018155175.1 of Sinocyclocheilus anophthalmus. Classification (NCBI taxonomy): domain Eukaryota; kingdom Metazoa; phylum Chordata; class Actinopteri; order Cypriniformes; family Cyprinidae; genus Sinocyclocheilus; species Sinocyclocheilus anophthalmus. The sequence continues at coordinate 8,884 of JADLZN010007641.1, read as the reverse complement.
TGGCAAAGGCTGATATGAAATTTGATGGGGTAAAATGAAATATCCTCACACTTGACCACAGGGGAAGAAGTTATGACGGTTTGGTCCAGACAGTTGAGACAGGGGGAAAAAAATGCTGATGTGAACCCTATACTTGCACACAAATAATTGTTTGCCATAATAATTAGGACAGATTATTTACAATATTTCAATACTTTTTTGGTGTTTATGTAACTATATATATATGTATATAAGATATAGGTAGAGGTATCATATTAAAAAATCTCAATAAATGTTTCATGTCGGATCTTTGCTCACAAAATATTTTACACCGATTCTAATTTAAACTACGGAATTATAAAACTAACATTAACGACAACCAGTGGACTATAATAGGGAAAGTGCTGACTTCATTTTGGTGGAATCACTTTCACAATCGTCTATTCTCAACCAGGTTATGTTGCATCATCCTTCCAAAATGTTTTCAGAAGGTCCTTGCGTGCCACATACCATTTATGCAATAAAATACACTGACTTATATATGCTTCCCATGAATAGAGTTATTAATATAGGCATACGACATTTTTTTGTAATCTTAAATAAAAAAATATTCAGTTATCACCTGTTCATTTGTCGAAAAACGTATTTAGCGTGATACATTAATGTTACTAAATTCTATTGTGAATAATGCATGTGTTTTGGTCAAAATGTTGCATCTAAATTACCATACCAACAAACTTAACGTAATTTGGTCGTACAACATATCTTGGATATACATCTCAGCTATAAGACCTCTTAACAATCAACCAGAACTACTATTCTTAAGCATCTTACTTATATCTTATATCTACATCCTAACGACTATTAAAATCACTATACTTACATATACTAAATAGAAATGTTAAAATATTAGCATATCTTGATTTGCAATACCACCTTAATCTGTCCAACCCATAGACATCAATGAACTAAAAATGAAGAGAAAATGTTTTTTGGTTTTTAACGTAACGCGTTTTCAATAAGTAAAGAGAAGTCACTGCGGGAGGCTCACTGATGCTAGCAGACCCCTCGAATAAGCCCGATGACAGAGAAATCGGTGGGCCGCAAATGAACGTGCTAAACACCAAACGCTGCCGCTGGCCTTTGCTTGACCTAAAACTATCAGCCAGAGCCGTTCTTCAAAGACCATTCAAACACAACACCTCCTTCAGCCATAAGCAGCAAGGAAGTAAACACCACCAACAACACCCACTGACCCACCTCACCTCATGCTGAAGGAAAGGCAAATTCAGTCGCTGACATCGAGTCAATATTCACATAGTACTACACCGTAAGCATGCCAAGTCACCTTATTACCTTATCTGAGACGGATCAGAACACTAGAAAAGTGGTGAGTGACGGAGAGAGAGAAAAAATCAGGTTTATTAAGCAAGATAAAAAAGCGAATCAAATAGTTAATAAGACTTTTAGTGAAAAGCAAGCAATAATCCCACGAAAACAAAAAAAAAATGGACATATCATGATTATTAATAGTTATGGCATTTTGAGAACCCTCTAAATTTCAGTTGCATGAAAGAATCAATCAAACCCGTTTTTGAGCCGATTCACATAACTCACAAGATAGGAATTATCCTATAGTGGATGTATTAATTTCTCACAAGGCCATAAGTACACATAGTACAGCATGGAACAAGATTAGAATCAGCACAATGTATCTTGCTCTTAGTCTGCTTGTACACTCAAGCCCTTGACATACCTTCACTCCACAATCCTGTCTGCAATGTCAAGCCTTCATCAAGCCACTTCAAGAAAAGGTTAACACCAGCTACTAGCGGCTGGCCGACTGCGTAAATCCCCAGCCCAGACGACCCTCATACTAAAAAGGATCAAACTCCCAAAATTCCGAAGCAGTCCACCTGACCAAAGACACGACACACACAAACACACACACCCACTTTCTCTCTCAGCCCCTCTCAGGTGCTCAATCCCTCCCGACGCTTAACCTTATGAAAGTGGAACCGTGTGTCCTTCCAGGGATCGCATCAACGTAGCACAAACATTACAGCTGCTCGGGGAGTAGTTCCTCTGTGGCTCTCTACACATTACATAGCTCGACAATAACGCAACTGTATGAAACACCTTTTCCACAGTTGACCAATATAACAAAAATTAACAGATACAATTTTGACTGTGTTGTGTTGTGTTATGTCCGGATATAGGTAATGCGTTGCACCACCTACTTTCTCCCTCCAAAACAATAAGGAAAGGATGGTGGAATGTCACAGCAGTGTGGAGTAAATACATAACATAATGTGATACAGGTACAGTTAGCGGCCAATTTAGCACAAAATTCACCAGCACAAGTGTTATCGTTTAGGACATGCCAGGGTCCTTAGTTAAAAATAATAGCTCGGTTTTAGTTTGTGATACCGGCCGGTTGGGTCGGGGGCCTTAATCTGTATATTGTTCCTGCTTCTTACATTTCAACATAAATGTACAATTCTAAATTGAAGTTCACTGCAAGTTCGATACCCAAGAAGTTAAAACTGCAGTAACTTACATTTTAGACCCAAATATTGCAATAGCTTTTGTTTGAATGTTGCGCTCCGCCCAAGCGCAAATAGTTCCACACACCACAGTTTTGTTTACTGAATGATATCATTTTGAATGAATTGTTTGAATGAAAGACTCAATGACTCACTCATTAAGTCCATCATGTTTTGCCAACTACTGGCATGCCAACGTTTCTTTGTGTATTTATCAATTAATATATTTCATTTATTTTGCTACCTTTCAAAAGTTTTGGGGCCAGTAGGAATTTTGTATGTTTTTGAAAGAAAACTCTTATGCTCACGAAGGCTGCATTTATTTAATCAAAAATAGAATAAAAGTATTTCTAAGTATTAATTTCTTTTTAACCATTAAAACAAAACCACGATGACTGTGTGGTGCCTGTGACAGTGCATTATACCTAGCACACACTGTGGTTCTTTAATTAGTTCAGTTACCTGTTAATAATATGCTATATGTGACTGCCATTACTGTTTACAGCATAATTGCTCTATATGTAGATATATCTATATGTACACAGTCGTTGTGGAACAAACATAGCCTGTACACACACAGCAGGTAGGCAGACAGTGAATCGACATTTTCTGGACTGAAGCCTCCATGAACAAGTTTCTCCAGGCTGAGGGCAGCGGACTCCTCGACCTCAATCACTGCTGACCTCCTAACCTCAGTCTCCACGACACCAGAATCCCCCCACAGCACCCCCAAATGACCCACATTTCACTGCAACTGAAGACTAGACTAGTTTCCTTCACCCCCTTTAACACCAACTCCTCTGTCTCTGTTTTTCTTTTCGCATTATTCTAACAGACTCCCTTAAGAGCAATCCAATCAACGAGCTCATGGCTGTAGATACATCAGCCAAAGTGCTCGGTGAGAAAACCACATGCACATTAGCATTAAAACGTAGCCAAGCATGAACAGAAATTCGGAGATAATGCTGGTAATAAAATACTATTTTTTTTAAGGCCAGACTGATTTTAAATTGTTTTACTGATGTATACGTTTGAAATGACACATATGAGTTGGAGGTTTAATTCAAATTGAAATACAAACATTAACATTTCCATAATGTCCCATTGGTTAGTTTTTAAAGCCACAGGGACGGAAGCATGGTGTCATTTGGATTTTGTTAGACAAAGTACTCCAACTGCCAGGTGTGTGAAGCAAACGTCGGACTGAGAGCAATTACAACTTGCGTTAAAAGCACACAGGTAATCCAATGACATCAAGCCCAACACAAAAATAACACAGTCTCTATCTCCAGACAGCTGTAGCTAACACTGTATCATCCTCCGATATTAGAAGTATCCAGTTAAATTCCCTCGACAGCATGTTAAAAGGGTCATATGATGTTGCTGAAAAGAATATTATTTTGTGTATTTGGATGTAATGAAATGTGTTTATGCGGTTTATAGTAAAAAAAACAAAACATTATTTTCCACATACTGTACATTAATGTTTCTCCTCTATGCCCCGCCTTTCTGAAACGCGTCGATTTTTACAAAGCTCATCGGTCTGAAAAGCAAGGTGTACTCTGATTGGTTAGCTATCCAGTGTGTTGACGGAAATGTTACTCCCCTCACCATAATGAGATGATGCCCTGTCCGCCCGGAGCAACGAGACAAAAACATTAAAAAAAAACATTATAAACGAGGCATTCGTTGCATCAAGTGGGGACATAATTACAGATTATAATGAAATATACTGTCTTTTTACGTGTGGTTGCATTATCCCTTCTTTTTTTTCACGCCGCGTAGTAACAGGAAACCCATGTTTGCATTTGTGATCGGAGAAACGACAAGCAACATGCGCTCCTCTACACTGCTCAAAACTCGCGTATTAATCATCAGTGGCAAATCCTTTAAATATAAAAACTTACAGTCTGTGAGTCAGAACAGCCGGCATTGTAGTCTACTCTACCAGGATCAGGAAACAGTGCTCCATAAAATGCGCTGCACTATGAATATTGGGGTTGAACTGTTTAGTTTTAGGAGGACGGTGGGACCCGATTCTAACTTTTATAAAGCCAATCATATCTTTGTCTTTATTTTTTTGTTGTTTTTGTCAAATCGGTTTCGTTCGCTCGCACAGTCTGCCACAGTGTTGATATTACAGTCGCTAAGGTGTTATGGGGGTTCGTGTTTATATGTCGGTCTGCCTACTGGGTGTTCTGGACGTGGATTGTCTGTATCCTGAGTGGCTAGGTATTCTGAGGGGTATCTTTTAAGCACGCTTAGTCATCCTTACTGTGGTTTGCATAGGGCGTTTGAGCGGTTGCGATATGGTTTCAAGGAAGACTGTACTTGTACACACAAAAAGAGGGGTTGTTCAGCATGGGTAGCGTTTACCTAGGGTGTTCCTGGGGGATCTGCTACTGCAGTTGCATAAAGAGGGTCCAATGTAGGGGTTCTTACTCTTTCACACTGTTTGGCTAACTCGTATGACCAAGTGCTAACATAGGGTGTTCTAGTTGGGGGCTATGCACAGCTGCTAGGGTTGTTCTGAGTCAGTTGTTTGCAATTATTTGACACTATTTTCCTACCTACATGCTGTCAGGTCTGTCTTGACACCATTCACTGTATTGTTTCAAAGCCGCATTATATAAATAAAGGCGACTTGACCCTTCGAGGGCGGTTTCAGCATCGTTTGATTGTATGTGGTTGCTAGTGCGTAATATACCTGGGCGGTGCAGGTTGTTTATTGTGGTTGTTGAAGGTGTTTCGAGCGAATTGAGCACAATTGTACTCTCAGAATGGGTGCTATGGATCTTTGGACCGCGGTCGTTTTTTTCTTTGGCGGCATTACTATGTCGTCTTTGACAGGCATTCAAAGGAGGGTATCCGCACGTTAGTATGTGGGTTATAAGGTGTGCCTTCACGTGTTTCCAGGTTAGCTCTACGGGTTGTAAGGTGTTTTTAAAGACCATTTTATGTGGTTGATTGTATTTGGATGCGAAATGATGACAGAATGGTAAATTAGATTGGGCTGAAATATTTTATTAATATTTTCGATTTCAAATTTTATAATTAACCGATCACACGTCGAACTTCGAACATTTATCGTTGTGTACTATTCGGACCTCCACAAGCAAGATATATCCAACTAGACCTGCATTACAGTGAGGTTTTCGACATGACTTATAAGGAAGACAATGTCCTCTCCACCCGATTGCTCACTCACATTCCCACCGCGGAGCACACACGTGAATATTAAAACCCCGTATGACTGCACATTTTCTTTTTTACAAACATTACGGCGCTGAGCTGGAACAGTGGTTTCAACAGATTGGGGGCGTTTTTGCACAGTGGATAAACACACTAGCGAGATATGCTTGGAATTATGGTTACCTTTGGTGATGGGTTATACAAAAAAATAAACTATAAAACAGAATAGCGAGTTGATTATAGGTTAGTTTAACCTTATTTTATAGTTGAGCATTCAGGCTGTTTTCAAACAATGCCAGTGCAACACGGAGTCACTGAAAATATTCCAACTCATTTTGACCCAGCGTCACTAAATATTAATATGTCACAATGAGTCACGGTAATACAGCCCCCCTCGTTCTCAACTTGTATGTCTTTTCTTCCCTTTCTCACCAGCTCCATAACCCATAGCTTGCTTTATCCAAATGGTCTACCAGCATTGAAGGCAAGAACTCCAGGCCGTGGCATTTTGAGGCCTTATTTTTATTTATTTATTTTGATTAACTGGAACAGAATCTGAAAAAAACGTGTACTTAAGAAGTTTAGTATGTGAAAAAAACTTCCCAGCAAAAGGATGCATCAAACGACCTCTTCTTTCCCACGAATAGCTAATATGTGCGCTGGCTTTAGTTTGTAAATTTCCTTTCACCAGCTGTTGCCTCACGGTGTGTGTGACGTCTCGAGGTACATCTGTATTACTAAGACTGTGCTTCTGCTCTTCCGTTGCTTTGCTTCTGTACTCGCCAGTGAGGTCACTTCCTCAGCAGATATGACCCACCCATTTGTCCATTTACGGAGATTTGTTGTTTGAAGTCAGCATGAACTCACCCAATTTCCCTTTCTCTAAACCTGTGTTTATTCCCCCCACCGTTTCACCACAACAATACCTTAATATACAAACATTTACTCGAGCCAAGATTTTTCTTCCTTTGCCCCCTCTCCCTTACAATATCTCACTATATTATCATCCATGTCTGTCCAATAACTTGTATGCTTCTTTCCCTCGCACGCCAGATCAACAGGGATCATTCCCTCTAACTGCCACTAACATTTTTGAAAAGTTATATTAATATTAGAACACATGATCTTATAATGATCATAGGATTTAAAAAAGTTCTTAGAAAACATTCTCAGAATGTCTTTATGATGTTAATTTTTACTTGGTGAACGTTTCCATAATGTTGAAAGAAAACCTTCTTAGAATAATAAAAATAAACATTTTAATACATTATATTTGGGGTTAAAAATAAAATCAGTAGAGCACTGCAAGAAACGTTTTAGTCACCTGAAATAATGTTCTAATCACAACCAACGAACAACAACCACCCTACATCTTGACATAATCTTCTTAGAAAATCAATAATTATACTATATACTCATATATACTCATCACGTAATATATATAGATATATATAGAGTACATATAATACACATACATACTACATAAGATACAATCACTACAAACTTGCTTTGGAATACTGTAAAAATAAATGTAAAAATTGTTCATCATTGGATGAATAAAGCGGTAGAAACCATTGTAAGTAAATGTTTTTGTTCCATTTAAATATCCGGTACAATCTCAGAGGAAACAAAGAAGGAGGGACATTGTCAAATTTTAGACACAATTCAAAACAAACAGTTCCCACAAAAATTTTAATCCTAAATTCGTGACCCGGGGATATCCTAAGCAAAAAACCAAGGTTAGGATGATTTCGATAAAGTAGACAGCTAACTTTACTTTTCGGATGACTTAGAGCCCCCTGTTTTGCTTTGTTTTGACAAAATACATGACATCGCTTAAATAAAACTGGTTGTGAGTTCTGTTTTGTGTCGGAGTGATTAATGAGAAACACGAGATATTAATCAGTAGCTCTGAAAACAAACAGATTTGCAGAGGGATCTAAAGGTCAGGAACTTTGAGTAAATTATGCAAACAAACACACACAAGCACAAAATCTGATCTGTTTATGAATGTAAGACAGAAGTCTTGCGACATTCGGAAAGACCTCAAAGCATTGAGCAACCTGTAAGTGAGAAGAAAACATGGAGGCTAAAAGAACTAGTGAGTATCAAATGCCAACATCTAGCAAATGCATTTTCTCAGGAATGTCTATTCTCCTGCCAGTCCTTAACAGCAAACACCCCTCAACACACACACTCTTATTGGCTCCATTGACTCGCACTCTTCATCTCCCGCCTCGCTCCATCCACTTCTAAAGTAGCTTTGAAGTTATTTTGGAATCGATGCTTCATGGAAGCCAGCGAACGACTATCAGGATACAGAAGGGAACAGTGAACTAGATTTAAGGAGCCGTTTGGTAAAAAGGGCCAGACCGACCCTGTCAGAAAGCCAAAACTATGCTCTCGGGCAGACGCAGAGCTGGAACAGCTGGGATTCAACCACCGGATTTCACGAGAAAACAAAACTATTTTACAATGTGGTGATTTCATAAGAACTTGCATGATTTCATTTGTATGAAAACATACCAATTTTAGAAAAAAAAATGAAAGTCCACCCCTACACCCAACCGTAAGTGGGCCATAAGTAGATTGTATGAAGACTTATGAATGAGAATTTTGACTACCAGTTTACCAAAACTTAAAATGGTTGTAAACTGCCAGATTCCATGAATGTGCGGATGCTAGTTTGGACCCAATGTCAAACTGCCATTATTTTGCTTATCCAGAAGTCATTTCTATGACCAACAAACCAGCTGAGCTCCTCTAAATATCATATTCACGACTTTCAATGAGTAGTTCAGGTGAACATAGTCTTAGGAGACCATATTTCTCTTTTCAAAGCTGACACTTTCATAATCGACATTATTTTTTCTGAAACTAGCTAAGCTGGCCACTACCTTCATACCCTCTTTCAATTGTAATTTGTTAAAACACAGAGGGCGTCTATCGCACCCCAGTGTCCTCACAAATATCAGAACCCACTAAAAACACCAGTTTAAGAACAACCAATAAACTAAACTAAACTAATAATAGCATGTCATTTCGAGCTGAATTTTATCCATTATGAAGAATAGCTCTTAAAGGGTCAGTATGATGCGATTTCAATTTTTCCTTTCTCTTGGAGTGTTACAAGCTTTGGTGCATAAAGCAGATCTGTAAAGTTGCAA